>PVKE010014356.1:0-35085 GCA_004027555.1 Craseonycteris thonglongyai
GAATGATATTCATTCACTTTTGGTCTGGTTAAAGATAAGTTTCTTTCATTTGTGTTCATATTTGGTGCTGTTTAATACATTTACTAATAAGATTACACTGAATGTAGAGAAATTGAGTTGTATAATCACGTAAAAAGTGAATTTACTTGTTCACACAGCACTGGAGAGCATGGAAGGATATTATTATCGAGACAATGTTTCAGTGGAAGAGTTTCAAGCCCAAATAAATGCTGCTTCATTGGAAAAGGTCAAACAATACAACCAGAAGCTCAGGTACCTAATCACTCAAAATTTTTTTTTTTAATTTCCACATGTGCCAAGTAAATAGTTTTATACATTCATTATATTAGATTTTTAATTATATTGCTTTGGAATAAAGTTCTTTATCTAGGGTTTAATATTTCCAAGATTCTAATGGGTATGATTTTACAAAACAATAGAAAATAGTTTGAAATTTTTTATGCTTTTGCTTTAATTTCTGATGAAGATTAAGAGATTAAGTATTTAGTAGACCATGTCCAGAGCAAAAAGCATTGATGTTTTATACTGGAGCCCCCTAGGAGGTTCAGTTGATTAAAGGTAAGATGGTTGTCTTTACATGCCATTAAACTTTTAGCAGCCTCACACAGAATATGTTGAGCATGGAAGATATGACAAAACATGTACTTAGTACATTTTCAGACAGGGTTATTTCCCAATTGGTGAATGATGGTCACTATAAACCAGTGTTGCATTCAAAGTAAAGAAGGTGCCCCCTCCCCTGCATCCCCCATCTCCCACTGAGAACTCCAGCAAAATCCTGAAGAGGCCTCATTAGCCAGACCCAAGCATGTGGCCATTCTAGGGTGGGCTGATCACCACAGAAGACCAAGTGACTGTCACCAGAAGTGCAGGGTAAGGATGCCATCAAGCAAGAACAATGCATTCAACTCCTAGTTTAGAGATTTTTTTCAGAACGGCAAAGGATAGGTTGAAATAATCTGCTACTTAAAAGAAAAAATAATGATAGCCAATTTTTAAGAACATGTTAAGAGTTGGTAACAATGCTGGATGAGTTACGTGGATTATTTAATAAGCCAGGGTGTTCTGTATTGTCATACCTATTTTAAGGGAAACTTATACAAGTTTACCCAAATAAGTGCTGAAACTTGGATTTAAATCAAAACTATTTTTTTTTTAAAGTCTATACTTTTTGTACTATATGAGGCCATCTGGTGAATGGAGTAAACATATGCACCCAAAACAAATCCTGTTATTGAAATCTGGCATCACATACTATCAGATACCCCCATGTACTCTGATTCTGTACCATCAGTTATTCATTCATTTTGTATTCATGGAGTTTTCATGCTTCTGAGAATGGGGAAAATGAAACACGAACAAATAAACAAATTCATAAACAAAGTATTACAGATTGTGAAAAGTACAATGAAGAAACTCTCTAGGTTATTATACGGGGACATTGGTCATTTAGAGTGGGTAATTAGGGGTGACTTAAATATTGGCTGGTATTTGAACCGAAGTCTGATTCACAAGGAAACAGCCTTGATGAAATTTGTCTTTCCCTGAGCAGTGAATTGACGCCTACTTATTGAAGGAAAAAGCTTATTAATGTTGAGGCTGACATAGGCCAGGGGGATTCTAGCGTGTTGAGAAGGGCGTGTAGAGGGTTGGTAGACAATTGGTTATGGAAGGCTGTAAGTCACTGTTGAGGCAGAAGCCATTGGAAAGTTTTTACTTCATTCCTGCTGTCTATTTGTATTGCATGCTTCTATTGCAAATAGTGTTCAAAACGGTTCAGGTTTTCACGAGGCAGTAGTGAAGCCACCAGAAGCCAGTGGGGTGGTGACCATTTCTCCTTCAGCCTCCAGGGAATCGGGGACCAGGCAGTACCCCGGGGTGTCCACATGCATTTGAACCCTGACACTGGCTGCCTGAAGGCACTCTGGTTTAGTTCTTACCCTCCATCAACACGGTTAAGTCAGCAGAAATGTTTAACAGCTGTGTCTAAAATATATTCTGCGCCAAGTCAGAGAAAGTTCTCGCATGATTTCTTTCTGATTATTAAGAAATAAGAGCCTGCAAAGTGCTTCACTCAGAAATTCTAACCAAGGAATTCAAGAAGAAAGACATTTTTATTTCTTGTCTTCACCATCCACATGCTAGCTTATTCTCTTTTTTCTACCTTAGGTGTTCCTTCTCTTCCCTCTGGCTGTGAGCCATCCTCCCTGTTAGCCTCCTTACCTCCTCCCCTACATAAGTGTAATTTGTCTTTACCAAACCCTTTCGTTTTAATGCATCTTGGTTATTGGCAAAAAGCACCTTGCATAGTAACCAGTGAAATAAAATGTAATTGTAAATGTGAACAATATTCCTTGTGTTAAAGTACTCCTTTCAATTTGAGGGAGTCTAGATTATTTTTTTTTTAATATTATTTTCAGTATTAGTCAACAAAAAAAATAAAAGAAAACACATTGTTAATCGGCCACTGATATTTGTTATTTTTGTGAAGTGACTGCTGAAATTTTTTAGGGCTATGAATTTGGGGTATCTGTATGCAAATTCATCGTATTTATAGAAAAGGAGACAAGAAAATTATTCAGAGCATATATTCTCTTAAGGTGTGCCTTTGTGGATAAGGAATTGGCACGTTTTCTTGAAAAGAAAGATTTTAAAAGCCAAAATATATTTTATATAACAAGTGGAAAGGATATATATATATATATATATATATATATATATATACATATAATTTTTTTTTCTTTCTACTGCTTTGTGAGTTCAAGATATATTTTTTATGTTAACAAGAGATGCTACACAAATCCCAATCTCAGAGTCCTGTATTTTAAACAGTGTTTTTTCAACTGAAACATGTCTGGCCAGCAGTATGTGTGGGTTTTGGCAATTCTCGTGATAGCATCTACATGAAGTGTGTCATTTCTCTCTGAGGAAGAAAAAAAATGTTAGTGGGTATGTTCTCCTGGCATGAGATAGACATGAAGGGTGGCCTGGACTTTCTGCCACATCATGTCATTAAGTAGGACCCTCAAACAGCATGAGAAAACGAAGACTGGGAGGAGCTCGGCCGTCACCCCGCGTCTGCAGTCCTAGACACACGGTCCCATCTGGTTCCTTCCTTCAGAGCCTTCAGCTCATAAAATACTGTTTCTCATTTCATGTTTGGATGGCAAACAGTATAGCCAAGCTTGAAATGAAAAATTCTGGTTGTTCTACTGATGAGAACTTGTGGAAACTACCTTAAATCAAGAAGAGTATGGACTTAGTAAAATCTGAGAGAGAGAAACATTAATTACAATATAAATCGTTCTTTTATCCTTCAGTCGTTTTTTTCTAAGTAAAGCTGCTGCTTTAGAGTTATTAAATGAAATGATTTCTTTTTAAATTAACTGGAAACACTTCTGATGCATATTTACCTCCTCGATAGCAGTTTTATATTTATTTATATCCTATTCTGTCTTTCAACTGTGTTCCATTTCTTTTATACCTTAAGCTGCATCCATATTTCTGATTCTCCATGACAAGTTATAAACTAAATGTATATATGCAATTTCTTTCTGTCTTCAGGTTAGGAATAGAGTTCTCAGAGTGGTAAATTTTGTTTTATATGAGAAGTGATTCTTCAGTAGCAGGAGAAAGTAAGTCTAATAAGAATTTGAATTTGTGTATAATGCTTGAAAGTTTTCTAGACTTCTTTTCTATCTATGAAATATACAAAGGCTCTAACGTTTTCAAGATAGGTTATTCTATTTTGTACAATGTGAAACTAAAGGGATAGGTACCTGGATTGATTCGGCCAACCCTGCCTACCAAGTATCAGGGGTAGCGTTTCATGTCAAAGGAGTCACACTAGACAAGATTGATGGCTTTCATGAAAATGTAGTGTATGGGTTATGAAAAACATTAAACAAAATTTTTACTAAAAACTTGTAGCACAATGTGAAAAAGAAATGATGTAGGAAAGTATTAGGTGCTATGCGTGTGTATAAGGAGGAATCATCTTAATTGCGGAATGGGAAGATGGTTGAAAGTTTCAGGAATGAATTATTTGAGGACGTGACCTTTATGCAGAGACTTGGAAGAAGAGTTGGGATGGGAGATAACGGTGTGTAGCAGTGGGGTATTTTATAGCAGGGAGAAGAGAATGTGTGAAAATCCTAAAAGGGGAAGGCGAAATTATCAAGTGTGTCATGGAGGCTGGAATCCAAGAGGAAAGGGCAATGAAACATGTACGAACAGAATCAATATGCCCTTCTGTACCTCCTTTACTATTGGTTCTTCCTCAATGTCTTTTAACCCAACTGTCATCCAGGGCACACTTCAGCTCCATCTTCATTTGCTGAAAGAATATAATTATTTAAGACCCATTTCAAATTTATCTTTCTGCAGGAAGCCCTCAGCCATAGCCTCAGCTGAAATTAATCACTTTCTTTAAAACTTAACAGCCTCTTGGATAGCACTTGTTTTATTTTGACTTGTGATGATTTATTTACCTTGCTCAATACCTAGGAGGGCAACCAGGTCCTAGTTCTCCTCTGTGCTTGGTATGTAGTAAGTACCATGAAAATGGTTGGATTGGATTGGAAATCAGGTTCATTGCAGTGTAATGATCTTTTCTATGCTATTATCATTTTATTAAATTTCTTCTAGTATCCAGACTACTTTGTTGTATCCAGAAAATTCTAGGCCATTTGAAGGGCACAGATGCTTACTCTGTTGGAGACCTCTCTCAAGAGAATTCATCAGCCTGGCCAAGGCACATAAATTTCACTAGATAAGAACAGATAAACTTGAAATTATAGTAACATGTTTGAGAGCAACATAGCTCTTCTTTATTTGAAAAACACTATAATTCTGTTAAGCGTTGCTACCTTTGCTTTCTGAGAATGTGATGTAGCTGCGTGTACATTTATGTATGTAATCTTAATTTATCTGGACTGTACCGAAAAATTGTTATCTGCATTCAGACTACTTCATTTGCCTTTAAGAAGTTGTAATTATATCTAATAATTATTTTACTTTTACATTAAAAGAATTTTTAATACAATTTTTAGATAAGAGCAGCAAATGAGGTTTGAATTACTTCACTATGTGTTTTCACCTTTTGTGATATCCTTCACTGTGATGATATTTATCAAGGATGAATAGATATCCTGGCTGACAATCAGAAGCAGATAAAATCATCTTCAAAAAGAAGAGAATTACTGCTATCTCTAAGCTAAGAAAAGCTACAGTTTTCACCAAAGCAAAGGGAAGATAAAAGTATTTTGTGCTCAGAATTTTCTTTGGAATAAATGAAAACAGCAAGCGCTAAAGAGAAAAAAAGCGTAACCTGAAGATTCAGTTAGGGAAATATACTGTGAGGAAAAATTGTCAGTGCTTATGGAAGCACAATTGATTTGTGTCTTTAACTCTGCTGACTTTTCTAATGCATCATAAGGACAATCAGTCTTTAAAAAATATATTCAAGGCATCCTAGTTGAGTTCATTCAGTGAATTTTTTTCCTATCACTTTTGTTCAGTTCCTTTTTGCTGACATTTCAGACTTCTTTTGTTTGGTTGATGTAGCATGGAAGGCGAAAGAACCATTATAAATTATCCTTTCAAAGCTTTGCACCTACACCAGTCAGAAAGTTTAGCTTGGGCCAGAGCTTTTGATTCAAAAAACGTTACTTATGAAACTTAGAAGAAATTAATATGGATTTACTAAAAATTATGATTTGTATGAAGAGTAGAACATTGTGTTGCTAAAATTGACTGTCCAGTTACATGAACCACACAACTTCAATGGAAGGCAAAGTTCTATTTTATATAGTTCAAGCCTGTGAAATTCTGTCATTCAGGAAGAAAATGATTTTGGGTTGCCTTTTTGGTAATTTCAGCCAGATTAATGCTAATTTCGCTTGCTTTGTCAATCCTTGCATCTTTCCTGGCACACCTAAAAGTCCATGCCCCTATGAGGTCTTCCCACCTTCCCTAAGTTAATCACTTTCTTTAAATTCCCTTATATACTTCAATTATAGCATTATCACTTCATGTTTTATATTTTTTTATGTCTCTGTTTCTCCTTTTCACCTTGTCTTTTTTGTTTATCCATTGCTGATATCTACGAATAGATGGTTAATATATATATCCAAAAATCGGGGCAACCAAACCAGGACAGAGAATATAAATGGCTGTAGTTTCCTGACTTAAAACTGACTTCAGCAGAATACCATTCATGTAGAATAGCGTGGACTCTAATGCCATTTCCATTGTGTTTGGGAAATATTCTTTACAGTTCAACAATATTTATTGTGTACTTATCTGCAGGTATAGAAATGCATACAACATTGGGAATATAGAGATGAGTCAGTGCACCCTTGAGAATCTTAAAGGAGAGGAAGTGTGGGTGTGTCAGCAAGTTACTTTGAAGCACCACTAAACAGCATGGTAGAGGTAACGGGGTGCCCAAGGAGTGCAGAAGAGGAGCCCTTAGGAAATCCTGAAGATTTTGGGATGGAGCAGGGTTGACAGATGACTGAGTGGGCCAGGTGAAGGATGAGAGAGAGGCTCTTTTAGCAGCAGGGAATCAGATGAGCAAGGCATGGCAGAACCGTGGTGGGTGAGAAGGGACAGAGAAGAAGCAGGAGGGATAGGCAGGAGCAGGCCGTGTGGGAGCTCAGACCCTAGCGGAAGAACTTGGGCTTAAGCCTGTCTGGGAGGAGAGTAGGTTGGGAGTTTCCAGTGGTGCAGGGGGAGGAGTCAGGCATTTTAAACTGAGCCTCCTGGTGGTACCATTGAGGACCAAAGACTAGAGGCAGAGAGACTTGTTAGGAAGCTATTCAGGCAGGTGATAGTAGGAACTCTTAACATACACCTGAAGATGGAGAGGAAGGCATAGATTTTAGGAATATTTGGGAGGTAGGACCGCATGTTGACAGGGAGACAGACATACTGGATTGGGCGCCTGGCTCATTATCTGATAAAGGTGACAAAACAGGAGAAGATCCTGCTTTGGGATTGAAACTAGCAAAACGCTGAACTGAACCAGATTTGAGATAGGGGGTTCATATCCAAGAGACTATCCAATAGACCGGAGTCACTAACATGGAGGGGGTAGTAGTTAAAACCAAAATGATGCATGCGCTCTCCCAGCTATAGCCCCGCACATATAGAGAGGCTCAGTGAAGCGCTCAAAGGCAGGCAGCTGGCCACACTGGGGCCGAGATTCAAACTCGAGATGCTCTGCCTCAAAGCCTGTGCTTTCAGTCCACTGTTCCATTGCTTCTCCAAAGTAGTGAATGATCCCAGTATTAATATGTGTGGCTTGGGGAAATGGTTTAACATAGATGGAATCCACTAAAACCAATAAAAAAGATAAGTACTCTTAAATGTCAAAATCTTTGAAAAAATGAGAATGTCCAAGTGTTTTAAAGGACACGTGTGTTGTCTTCTCTGAAAAGAATTGGTTCTATAGCTGTAAAACACATCCCTGGCTAGTCTTAAGGAGAAGAATTTTTATTAGATCTTTGTGCCACTCCTTGCATTTTTTATGAGCCAAGTGAGAAAAAACAAAAATATTTCTAATTAGACTAAGTGACATTTATGACATGGGAAAACATTTTCAGTTGGCTTAAGGTGAATATGGCATTTCTGCAGTGACATGACTGAGAAGAAACAGAAGGTTAGTGACCTGGAATTGCGTGCTGCATTAATATACTCATATGGGAGGGTGTGAGGTCCGCCAATTTCGTTTCCAGTCCCTACTCTCTACCCACTAGCTGTATGACTTAGGGCAAGTTTGTAGCACTATCTCTGTGCCTTGATTTCCTTATTTATCCATCAGAGTGTCATGAATATTAGCTGAAAAGAGATTTGTCCAGTCCTCAATATTTGCCTCCCATAAAAGGTAATCACAAAGACTTGTATCTGAAGGTGGGTTTCCTGGGTTTCCTGCAAAGCAGCTTACGTGGAGAATAAAATTAGTATCAAGAGGCTCTCCAAGGTGCTTGGTGCCGGGGCATCTGATGTCACTACTCCATGAGGAAGACATGGAGGGTACTGGCATAACACAGCTATTCAAAATGGAGCTGGAAGAACCTCATTTGTACACAATGATACTCCTGAGAATAACCCAGCTATGGCCATTGATTTTACACGCAGAAGCTATGCAGGTAGAGGTGATTGTGGGCAACTGTTCAGAACGATATGCAGCCTTAGCTATGCTTCCAGTCTTGGATTTAGCCTAAAGACAGAAAAAGTGGTTGCGACAGTCTACGATGAACAAGGTTGTAGAATGCTTCCAGGTACCTCCTATGAGAGCATGAAGCAGGGATTTTTTTTTGATACCATGTGTAATTAAGAGCTAAAATGGAAATTGTCCCATTTAGCTCTGCTCTGCTATACTTGAATGCTACCAGATTCCTGATACAGGATTGCAATTAAGCTCATTTTTTTTATTCTACAATCAAAATAAAAGTTATGAGTGGAATTGGGATTCTCCATATTCAGTGTCTTTACATATACTTTGAACCAACACTGTGTATACCAATATTTAAATTTTTAAGTGAGAGAAATGAGCTAGTGTCTGACTTGGTAACTAATGTAGGTTATAATGGCAGCATAACCTACAGGGGAAAATGTACCTCTAATTGTTTTGGCATTTTTTTAAATTGTTATATTTATTGGGGTGTCATTGGTTGGTAAAAATTACATGGGCTCCAGGTGTACAACTCTACATCACATTGTCTGTGTATTGCGTTGGGTGTTTACTACCCAGTCAATTCAGTTCTCTTTCCAGCATCATATATTTGATGCCCCCTCCCTCTCCCACCTCCCTCCCCTCTTACTCTCAGGTAACCACTAAACTATTGACTGTGTCCATGAGTTTTTGTTTCTTTGTTACTTTCCGTTTTATATTTCGCGTATAAATGAAGTCACGTGGTTCTCGAGATTTTTAGTCTGACTTATTTGCGCTTCATATGATGATCTCAAGGTCCGTCCATGTTGTCGCAAATGGCAGTATTTCATCTTTTCTTATCTCTGAGTAATTTGTTGAGTAACTGAACCACAACTATGTTGTTCTAATAAGCCCCACGGTGGAAGAACACCAGCTTCATAGAAATTGGTTGACATAAGGAAAAGAAAGCTTTAAAAGCAATTTCTTAACCAAAATCTAGTGAAATGTTATTGTCATCTGTAAATTATGATTTTTTTATTAACTGTTAAATGTATTGGGGTGACATTGGTTGGTAAAAATTACATAGGTTCCAGGTGTACAATTCTATATGACATTTTCTTTGTGTTGCATTGTGTGCTCACCACCCTATCAGTTCTCCTTCCATCACCATATATTTGATGCCTTCTCCCTCCTCCCCCACCTTCACCATGTATATTTATATTAAATCACGTTATACACATTACGTATATATAATTTTTATTTTAAAATGTTTAAAAATTTTCAAGAATGAATAATAATAATAATAATAATAATAATAATAGCAGCTAACGTTAGGTGACTTGCTTGGTGTCAGGTACTATACTCAGGGCCTTGAATTTCCCCTTTGGGGAGAGCACAGGTGTTCTTAGGTTCCAGTTTAAAATATAAAAGCCAAGAATTCGGTACTTAAAATTATGTAATAGTACTTAATCATGTTTATTTTCTTATTTAAACCGGGAAAAGAAATTCGTTGCGTCACTTCTTGCTCAAGTCGTGTATAGGTAAAACATATTCTCCATCAAAATTGTCCTCACTGAGGAGGTATTGCTAAACACCCCTTTTCCCTAATTTTAAGTTCTAACGATGGTGAAATACTTTCCTTAACTAAGTACCATGCTTCTATGCTATTATAGTTTAGTTGGAACCTCATGTTTATAATATTAAGAGGAGTCCCTCCTGCAATCAAAGAGCCTTTTTTTTTTAATCTGCATCATAATTATTTTATCTGTGTTTGAAATGGTGATGTTGCATATATGTCTTTTCCTCTACTAGGTCACATACATTTAGTTTCTTGATAGTTGGGTAAGTCCTACTCCTTTCTAGCTCTCAGGAAACAAAATTTGATCCCGTTCAAAAATACATCAAGGCTGTGTGTCAGACCTGCCCTTGGCGATGGGATTGCAATTTTTAAAAAATGGATCTCTGCCTACTGACGGTATGCAGTTTAGCAAAGATGACTGAATGAGTACAACTCAGGATCATATTCGTACAGTGAGAGCAATTTGTTTCAGTGGGAAAGTTCTCAAGAAGGCATATTTGAGCAGGATTCTGAAGGATCAGCAGACTTTTGCCAAGTGGGAGAAGGTAAGAGGGAATTCTAGGCCAAGGAGTAATAAGAGTGAAGGTGGATGGTTTGTTGGGGGGCTGGAACATGAACACAGCAGGGCCAAGGAGTGAGTGATGAGATGGGAAATCTGTTAGAGAATTGTTATCAGAGGCCTTTAAGTAATTTTAAGTAAGGTAATGAAACTTTTGTGACAATGCTTTAGAAAGGTAATTTTAAAGGCCGACTAGTCAAATGAGGACTACAGAGAAAGATATGAAAGAGAAGGAGCTGACCTGTCCACTTAACATAAATTGAGACTTTTATGATTTTAAACCTGAAAGTGATCCTTTCAGAGGCAAGTTCCATACTTTCTGGAGATATAATTGTTATTAAATTAAATAGGGCTAGCTGAAAAATAGAAGAAACATTACTTGATTTTACTAGGTTTTGTTTTTTGTTTTTGTGTTTTTGTTTTGGTGGGGGTGTATGAAATGTCTTGTTTTTTAATAGAGTTAAACTTGAGTCTTGGAAAGGCTTTCTAATTTTCAAGGATTTGCTTTCTCGATTTATTTCCACAGAGGCTGCGTTTCAAAATGGTAGGGCATGACGTTGCCACTGGAAAATACTAGTATGTAGGCAGGCAGTGTTTTAACAGTAGATGGCGCCTGTGGTGATAATAAGCAAGTTACAGGAAAGGACTGTCACTGGCAGACTCATGAAAAGAGGGACAAAATGAAAGTAGAAGGAAGGAGTGTTTGGAAAGCAGAGAATAGGATTTTAATACAGTCAGGTCTCTGATCAAAGGCAGTCAGGAGGGGAGTGAAATGAGGTTAGCAACAGCAGTAGGGAATGGTAGGGTATATATGGCTCTATCACCTCTGACACCATAATTCTGTTTTCAGAGAAGTGTGGTTTTTTGTTTGTTTGTTTGGTTGGTTGGTTGGTTGGTTGGTAGGTTGGTTTTTTTGAATGTGGAAAAGTCTTACTCTCTGTGATCACACAGTTGTCTTGTTACCCTTCCAGCCTCTCTTCCCACCTCCCAACACTCAAGTAGAAATAGAGCAGTTAATTGAAAGTAGGCAGTTCTCTAATGATGGTTACCTTAGGTGCTCCCTTTTTGACAAGCCAAACACATACTTGTCCAGACAAATGCAAGTTTATCTCATTATTCATGATTTCTTTTCATGTCACTTAAGTAAAACCTATTCCGGAGAGGTCCAGGCCAATGCTCATGCTCATGGAGGTGCGTGGGCAGGAGGAGCAAATTAACATTCTCTCACCTACGTGCTCATCATCTATTCCTTACCTATCTGTGGGCACCTGTGTGCTGATATTTATACAAGAGATCAGTGTCTTTTCATGAGTTTTCTCTCTAGAATTTCCCCCCTAACTTAAGTGCTATGGTAGTCAAATGCAGTCTAGCAATAATACTCATGAGACACCTCATCACACCTAAAGGACAACTGCTGTACCATTGTTGTAATAATGTATCTAGTCATTTCTACATCTAGCAACTAAGCAAAACACTGCTATAGTTCCTTTTTGAAATGCAGCATGAATGCTAAAGGTCAAAAGCTACCTGATACAGCGTATTTGGGAATAGGGTGTGATATTAGGAGTATAGAGGAATCTGGCCAAGTAAGAAATTTCAGTAAATTATTAGGAATATAGAGATGATCTCATAAGCCATGATCTGGAGAAGAAACAAGAATATAGCAGAGATCTGAGCTCAGTACTAGAGTTGTTCTTCCTAATTTATAAAATAGCAGTCGTTCTTATGCCTTAATCATCATCGCTCTTGGGAAATTGGTTATCCTACAACATGCCCACAAAAAGGGAGGGGGTAAGTGCCAAATGAGAAGAATCAGTCACTTGTGTCACTGATCTAACCTCTGTGTTTCTTTTATAACAAAGTAATAGCTTTAAATACTTTACATCAAACTGTTGCATTATTTCTCTTTGTGTAAAAACCTCGCCATCCCTAGGTACCACCCTGTCCCTGTTGAACTGTGATCCTAATCCTTCACCCATTTGAGAAAGCATTTTTCTGATTCTTAAATTTGCAGAGTAAGTTGCATAACTCTACCTAACTAATCTCTGTTTCCCAAATCCATTTTTTTTCTCTCTCATGGCAAAAATCAATTCCCTGTTTCCATGTTCTGAATGCTGAATGATGGTTTTTGTTTCTACGGTCTCCTGAAGGTTGAAATTCCCTGAATTCTCATTTCTTTTGTGTCATGTATTTTTTTTTTCATTTATTCTTAACTTTTTCACTGTAGCTAGGTGCTGACTGTGTAGTGCTTCTCCACTGCTTAACAAATTAATTATGATTCTTTAATTTGGTATTTAATTTTGTCGCAATAGGATCCAGCCTCTTGCCCAACATTCTCTCTCCTGCCTTACATGAATCTGCTCTTTAGACAAATTGGCTCCATCCATTTCTGTGTCTGTTCTGTTGCTTACAGTGTTGCTTCCCCTTGAAATGCTCCTTTCCCATGTTGACCCCACCCATCTGTCAAAATCCAACTCTGATGTGTCTGTCTTTCTTCCTCATGGGAATATATCCCAGTAACTTTTTTACCTTTTAACTTAACCTTTCTGCCTTGCATTATAGATACCTGTGTCCTCATCTTCACTATTACATTGTATGAGATAAATGTGCAAGATTAATTTCATTGTAATTATTTGTGTTGGAAATACATCGGTACTGGTTGTAATTGATGACATTATCACCTAAACATTGGTGTTTTATTCTGTAGGAACTAAGTGAAAAAATATTATTAGAATGAATTCATTTTATATGGCACAGTTAATTTATAAAATTGTGACAGTGACTTGGTGTCTGCCAGCATAAGAGGAAACTTACTGTTCATCTTATGTTAGACAGCAGCCACACTTCCAAAACGGTCTCAATAAGATATGCTACATTGAGACAAAGGACCATGACTTCATTCTTACCAATCTCAGAAGCATAATAAAATATAGTCAATTTTGGCATTAATCCAATTTTACCATTAACTTTCTCAGACATTTTGATTAAGGGGCATTGTAGGACTTGCAATTAAGGGACGTACATTATTAATTTATTTCCTGTTCACAGTTTGTCTGAAAAATACTGAAGTTCTGTGAGTACCTGTAAACCTTAGGGATAGTAAAATATCTAACCAAACAATCTCTTTTTTTTTTTTTCTGATGAGGAGTATCTAAAATTAGTTGCAACCTTCTGTTCAAAATTTTATTTTAACCAATACTTGATTAAAATATTTGTTGACTGTACAAGTTTCATAAGACTTACAAGGTAGCTGGTTTGTATTTTCTCTAGACATCAGCAGCGCATAGATATATTGTAGTCATTTGTTGCTTTCTTTACCTACCTGCACAAGTCTGGATCAGTAATATATTTAACTCTAAATCTGTAGTTGGCCTTTATCTTGTAAGAGTATTTTTAAAGGTGCAGTTATATCATTGAAGCTTTTCCTATTTTAGTTCTGCTATATAGCAGCTTAGGAAAGATGAGATTGTTTTTGAATATGGTTTCACCGTGATGTGGGGATTTGTTTTATGTCTATAAAAGTTATTTTCTGCTGGCTCTGTCCATCAGATATGTTTTAGAAAAAGATTTTGCCCCATTGAAAAGTTGAAAGTTTCTGCCAAGTTAATTAAAGTGAATATAGCAGAATTAGGTCAATTAATCCTGCTCTTTACTGGCTGAATCAGTGACATTTTTTAAGGAATATCTTTTTCAGAAAGTAGGGGGCGTGTTCAGTGTGGCCAGCGGCTTGGCTGGTTTTAGTGGTGAGGTTTTTATGAGGTGACACTAATGACCCCTTGGACTGCTTTTACGGAATATGTTTTGTTCCCAAACAATTCAGGGTGTGGAAGACCTAGAGTTTCTACAACCAATGCACCCAATTAAGCCATTTAAATGGCATTCTTTTTTTTTTTTTACTTGAAAAATCTTACTTTCTTTATAACCTGAACCTCTATTTGTGCACTGATCATGGACTTACTTAGATTCCAAATATCTACCTTAATTTTCATTTTTTTTACATGGATCATAAAACACTTTAGATGGCCTTAGAGGAAAGTAGGAAGTTTTGGCCTTATTTTCATTTCTATGGCTGATAATGCTCCAAGAGATACCTCCTACTGTGTGTACTTGAATAATAGTTTTTATTGTCTATTGAATGAGTCCTAGTTGCTTACCAGTGAGTGTATCATATACATTGACCAGTCTTCAATATTGTGCTATCCATACATGAGATAGTTCTTACATCCATTTTTAAAATGAGGTCATTGAAACCTATCTGGGCAGGAGCGGCTTAAGATGCGTGGAAGCTGACACAGCCATTAGACTACGCTCTGAACCAAATCATTAAGTGGTTCAGTGATGTGATGGGTAGTAATCTAGATGTCAGCATGACATACTACTCAAATCGCCAATATGAAACAGATTATATTTGGGTGGTTCAGGGCACATAGTGAGCACAGAATCATTTGTAAGGGAAAGATGATGAGAGATTGGAAAAAACTAAATTAAAAATCCTCCCACTTTAAATAAGCTTGCACAACAAACTTCCAAAGCACACAAGGAGGCCTAACACTAAAAAAAGCCAATGAAATTGACCATTGAAAATAAATTTGACCCAGCAGAAAATAAAATGTTGGAACAGCCTGACAAAAGTATTTTTTGGATTCGCAAAGTATAAACAAAGAATTTCAATCCATTAAAAATCCAGAAAATCTTGAAATAAAAAGTCAGTTATCTAAGTATTTATTTACAAGTGTTTATTAAGACCATACTATGTTTCAAACAGTGTTTTAGGTGCTAGAGTTGCAGCAATGTACAAAAAAATAAATAAAACCCATACGCAAATTGGGAGTTTACATTCTTGTGGGGAAGTTTACCTGGTAGTGGTGGAAATAGGCAGAAATTTTGCAAATGACAAAGATCATCAGTGAAATAAAATCCCCTGTAGAAAGGATAAGTTGTATACTTGACAAAGACAAAGGTTTTTCATTTGGAAGATATTACTTAGAAATCACCCTATGTGCAGGGATAAGAAAAAAGAATATAAAAAGAAAGTGTGTGTGAAGACAGAGAGAGAGAAAATGAGAAAACGTGAGATTATGCAAAGAGATAACAGCTGAGATTGTTTTAGATTTGAAGACAAGACTCCTCAAGTTGAAAGTACACTATAAGACTGTCTGGATAAATACAAATAAATCACTTAAACACTTTGTGTACAACTTCAGACCACTAAGGATGAAAAGAAAATCTTAACCTATCAGAGAAAAAATATAAACTAGCCCCAAAGCCAAGACATCTAGATTGAGAACAGACGCAAAAGCAGTATTGAAGGGAGGAATGTACTGCATTCTGAATGCTAAATTATTAATTGAATAGTCAACTTTGAAACTGAATATTCTTGAGAACACAAGCCACGGAAGTATGGATTAAAAAAAAAAGTGTAATAAGGAACAGAAACTTCCAAATATCTTCAAATTTAATGCCTGCTATAAAAAACTATTTCTATGTAAAAACAAAATCATAAGATTACACAAATTAAGAAATATGAACAGACAATAAAGGAAAAAAAAATACAGATGGACACCAAATATATGCAAATTGAAAATAAAAACACCAAAAGTTGAAATTCTAATAACAACCCTGTGACCAAGGAAGTAGAAAATGGTTCACAGCTATTCTTTGGTACCCATATGTGGGCCAACCATGTGGGTGACCTTGAAAAGTGCAGAAGTGATAAATGTCAGCTTCCGGGTTTAGAGCAGGAATGTGCATGAGGATGGGTGAGCAATAGCCTCTTCTGTATCTGCACTGTTTTATTTCTTTAAAAGGAGAAAGTAAAGTGCAAAAATGTATAAAAGCGTGGTTATGTGTACGTGGGTTTTCATCATATTAGCTTAAATCTATACCTGTAACTGAAATGAAAAAGCCACTCAGATCTGTTAGGAGAGCATGAATTTTTATGCACAGCGGTAAAGTTTATAAAACAGGCTGTCTGCTGGTGGTGAGGCAAGTTAAAACCCAGAGACTTCATCAGGGTTTTCAACCTCCTGCAGAACCTCTTTCTAAGCTGCTTATTTAGTTGAACCAAGTGCAGACCCCACTGCCTATTTTTGTACCCTACACAATTCAAGCTTTTTCCTCTTCTCATAACAGTAATTCTCTTAGATTGTGCTTGTCTCCTGATACTGGAGAAAACCCAGAACATTTTAAAATATGTCAAATTTCTTTGATTTCACTCTTGATTGGTACTTATAGTAGATATTGACTCAACCAGCTAAATCAAACTTTATTTTCATGGCACTTGTTGGATGTTCCATTTTGCCGTGATTCACGTCACCGTAACCCAGTCGTCATGAGCTGGACACTCGGGTTGCACACCCCTGAGTGGACAGCTGTGGGGTTCAGGCTGAAGGAATAATTTGTCCCTTGTGTAGTCTTTTTCTACCAAGCACCCTTCATGAAAGGCATGGGGACATCTGATCCAGGTTATCTCTGAGTTCCAGCTTTGAGGCATCACCTCTGTTCCAAGATGGTACATAGAAATCTCCTAGGAGCTGAAAATGAATTCTAATGACTAACAATCAACTATGGATGCTGACATGTTTTTAAACTTTTGTTATTGTTTGCATTTGAGATATGCATAAACTAATTCTCACTAAGAATGAGCAAAATTTTCATTGGAAGTTACACTTAGAATTAAAACTTTCCTCATTTAAGTTGTAAAACTTGATTAATACATGCTCCTTTATTTTAAAAAGACAAAGACGAAGCATTATTAATAGCTATGGGAATAGAAACGTGTACTCATGTCTGTCTGTCTGTCTATCTGTCTAGTGGAACTAAAAGACCCTAAGCATAAAGTTCTCCCTCACTGATTTTGCCCCTTATTACTCATGAATCTGATAATAATTTGGCTAATATTTTGAGGTCTTAAAGGTGCTCTGAAACATCAATCTAATCAGTTTTATTTCAGTATTTAGTCTGACGATCATCCTAATATTATGGGGCTATTTTGGTACAACAATAGTAAGTGTTAGCATCTTGAAAATAATTATACTTCATCAAAAATAGATACTAGGTTAAATATAACTTAAGTGTTATGGGTCTTACCTAACAGTTTCTGTTTAGTATTGAGCCAGTAGCCAAGCAAACTCAGCAGTAATTCTTTGGAAATTGCATTTAATTATTGCAGACTGCTAGGATTTCCACTTAGTGTATTAAAATAGTTGTTGCCAGTTGCATCTGTTGACAGAAAAAGAGCCAGTGTATCCTCAATGAGGTTTTAACTTCCATTCTATACATAGCTTAGTGGCTGAAAGAATCCAGCTCATTCGTGTGTTTAAAAGTGATTTTTGAGTATTATTTTCATAATCTTGCATAATAAATAAAAACAGCACAATGTTCTCCAGTAGTCACAAGAAAATACAGTTCTTCAACTTTTGTAATAATATTAATTATTGCAAATATTAGTGAACATTTACTCTGTGCTATGCTAAGCATTTTACTTGCATTAACTCATGTAGTCTCTTAGGAAGCCTTGTGAAGTAGAAGCTAATGGTATCCCCAAATTACAAAAAAGGGAACTGAGTCAGAGACAAATAAAGTCATCTCTTCAAGGCCACACAGAATTTAATGGAACTGCTGGTAACTTGAATCATTTTTTTCTGATTGAAGAATATTGATTTTTTTTTATTTTTGCAATTCTACCCAGCCCTAAGGTTCAACACTTTTGTTTATTCATTTAAATTTAAAAGGAAGTCAGGGAAGCTTGTATGTCTCCATGCATTTTACTTTTTCCTAACAATAAATAATAATTTATTCTTTGAATTCTTTCAGGGCGTTCTACTTGGATAAGTCCAATTCACCACCAAACTCCACATCCAAAGCTGCCTATGTAGATAAGGTAAAAATAGATGATTGCATTTAATTTATTGATGCTTTGCTGTTTACATATCTCCCTTACTTAATTTCTCTGCTGTTGTTCTTAAGCAATATATACATAATTACAAATATTTATAGTTTCTCATTCTGTTACCTCCATAAGAAAATACTTTAGATGACTCATTAAAAGTTATATCAACTAGGCCTTGCTGAAAGGATTTCTTTCTCCTAAATGGGTTGAACTTGATGTTCATCCCTTTGTCCCACAGCTCATGAGGCCTCTGAATGCTTTGGATGAGCTTTACCGGCTGGTCACGTCGTTTATCAGATCCAAGCGCACAGCTGCCTGTGCGAATACAGCGTGCAGTGCGTCAGGGGTGGGACTACTGTCTGTGTCCTCGGAGCTGTGCAGCAGGCTGGGGGCTTGTCACATCATCATGTGCAACAGCGGCGTCCATCGGTACGTGAACCTTCTGTGTCTTTGCTACTGAAGTTCCCTTGGTGGTTCTTGTTTCCATTTTGGCTACATGAAGTTATAACTGGAAACTTTCCAAAGACTCGGATGTATTTGGAATAAGGCTTTAGTATTAGATAATCCTTATATCATATTTTGTAGCTTTGGTTCTTATATTATCAGTGACTATTTATTCATACAAGTGAATACAGTCCCATGTTTATGTCATTGTGTCCTAGAAACTTATCATCCTTATATTTATTCTGCTAGATTTATACTTTAGGTACAGAGTTGTGCATTGATTTTATTCACTGTAGGAATTTGCTTGCTTGGAGCTGATATAGCCAACTAAACAAAACATTTTTTACTGCACTTGATAGACATTGCATTCTTCAGTGGTTTGGATCCCTGGTGCCCAGTGGTGGTGAGCTAGACGCTGCCTTGGGGTTCCTACTATCTTCCCACTCTGGGCAAAATTATAGTCCAAGAGCCCACACAATATGCTGTTCATGAAAATGGAAAGGGAAATCTAGATGGTCCTATTCAGGGGCTTTGTCTTAGGCAACTGCTCTGTCAGGGACAGTTGAGGTAGATGTATGAGTTCATTTAGTGACATCAGACACAGAAGGTGAGTGGAGAACTCCAAGTCAAGTCCTTTATATAATTACTTGTTCCTCTACCATCACCTCTCTGTCTTTACAAGGGAGTGAAACTACATAGGGCAGAATTTAATCCTCATTGTAATCTGAGTAGGCAGAGAACCTTCTGTCATCAGTCATTGTCTCTTAGAACTAGCCAATGGTTTCTTCTTAGATTATTGTTTATTCATATTTACTTGGTACTTCATACATACAAAAGACTGAATGAAGTTGGTGCTATTGGCTGTGTGACATAAAATAAGTGACGTTTGTGTTAGAAACATATGAGTATGAACTACAAACAAAAAGAATAGCAAAAATAATAATAATATGATGTAAGATAACAAAAACATTATAAAATTAAGAAATAAACTTAGACTATGAAGAAAAGTACACAACCTAGGAAAATTGCAGATAAAAATAAGATTCACAGGGAAAATAGATCTTTGAGATGGTTAGACCTGGGAACTTTCCATGGGGAAAGTGGTGTTTGAACTGGGTTTGGAAGTGGTAGAAAGGGGGAGAATGTTGATTCAAGACAGCATGTTTTCATGTGTGAAATTCTGTGTTGATTTGGTGTGTCCGAATTCTAGTTTCTATGTCCTACACAGCATGTTCTTGCTTGTGAAATGTGGCAAAGGTTTAGCTCTATGAAAAGAGCATTACATTTTTGTGGTTCACACACTATACAGAATTTCTCCCTCTGTTCTAAAAGCTATACTACAAGTGTATTAAGAGCTTCATTGAAAATATTGTCCACAATTGAATGTATGTATAAAATTATTTCCTAATATTTTACTAGCAAAAAAGTGGTCTCTCCCTTATGATCAAGTCACGTTCATTGATTCTGTTCCCATTTATTCACTCATTTATTTATTCATTATTCATTCACTCAATAAATATGCATTGAGCATCAATTATGCGCCAGCACTGTTCAAGTTGTTAGAGATACAGCATTGCAAAAATAAAATCCCTACTCTCAGATAGTTTGTATTGTGTTCAGGGGGAAACTAATGACAAAGTAAACAAATAAATATATCATGTGGTAGGTTGACTACAAAAAGGAACAGAAGTCAGAGGGGCAAGTGGTGACAGGGCGGGAAGAAGTAGCACCTTCCAGGAGGAATTTCATTAGAGACATGTATGAAGGTTGCAGACCTCCCAAGAAAGGAGCACTCGATCATCATAGGGAACAGTCATGCAAATGTGGGCGCTCAAGTGGGAGCATGCGTGATATGTTCAAGGAACAGCATGGAGGTCATGGTGGCCTCAGCAACGGGTCATTGCCTTGATATTTGTGTTCTTAACTTACCAGAGTGTAAGATCACAGTTATCTGAGGACTGGATACACTGTGACAACCAAGGGAACACTTTGGTCTTGGAAACTATAATACAAGCATGCTCTCTTACTTTTACATTAATTTATCAGAAGTTAATGTATTAACTCTGCCATTTAATCCTAGAACCGTGTTTTCAAATTATTCTCAGATAGACCATGAGCAATTTGAGGATTAGACTGGTGTTGTGTAGGAGAAAAAGACTGATGTTCCATAACTGTTTTACAATCGATGTGTTCATTGCTGTGCTAGAATCAGAGGTAACGTTGGGATTTCATGGTAGTTGGACTGTTTTGCTTTTTATCATTCAAAGTAAATATCACTTCAGTTAGTTAATTTTGGAAATATTTTCTGAGGTGTAAGTACAAATGTCCATGGCAGATACCAAACTTCAGGTTTAAAACTATTTGAAAATAGTATGGTTTTGTGTTCCCACTATGCAGAATAAAATGGAAGTTTACCATGACCTTTAATCTTTTATAAAGGTTATGCTTAGATTTTTCATGATGATAAAATGCGTGCTAATATATATGGGAATCAGAATTACCACATAAGACTGGCTTTAAAATAATTTTTTAGTAATTCCAATTCAGATAGCTAGTGAGGAACCCGGGTAGATGAAAACCTGCACTAAACATCAGACATGGAGGTTTGCCTCAGGTTCCAGCCAAAGGGAGAAGAAGCTCACAGTGTGAGGCAGAATCAATATTACACAAACAATTTCTATCATTTACTTTTAAGTTAAGATGAGAAATTGTCAACAAAAATTATATCCACACTAGATAGTAAATTTCCTGCCTTTCCTGGTTTTATCTGCAAAAAAAGAAAGAATTTAAAATATTTTCAAAGTCTTGAATTCTACTGCATATGTTTGATATTAAAGACAAGAATGTGATTTTTCAGGATGAAAAGGCAGACTTCATGAGCATCAATTAATGCTAACCTGCATTACATAGCAGAGCTGCATACAACGGTGAATGGGAGATGAGCTGGAATAGAATTCGGGATGAATTATTAAAATGTTCTCAGAGCATTTAGCCTGGCTCTGTTTTTATTAACTTGTCTTTCCTAGGGTAATCCTTTGTGTATATTACAATTCTGTGGGTGAACTTTCCTACCCACACTCTCTCCAATGATTCGCTTACATTAAATATCTTTATTGCTGTTGAAGAGTGGAAGAAAAGCAGGACTATCTCTTTTTAGAACAGGGGTTTGCCTTTTAAGCAATGTAAACATGGTATGAAAAGGCGCTTTGGTAAGTGGAACATTTCCAAAATTTTCTATCCTGACATGCCTTCTTGTATCTATATCCTCCATCACCTCTTGCAACTTCTGTCAGACAACACATGTGAACATAGTGTTATAAGTATGTCTAGCTTAATAATCTGCTTTATGTTCATAGTGACCACATACGTATTTGCAAAATGTACACACATTGACTTTCTCATTACTGCTATTATTTGTTACATAATTTTCCAACCAGTTGTTACACCACAGTTCACTCAGCTATTATTCATTCAGTGGTTTCTCTTCTTTCTCCGTTGCACATAAAGCCTGCAAAGAGGCGGCTTTCTTTATGTAGCTATTCATATTTCATTTTAATTTTCCACTAAACTAAAAACAAAAACATCCTCCGGGATAAAATTACTGGGTCCAAGAGGTTAAACATTTTTGATTAGTATGTTATTGTTTACATTCCCAAAAGCATTGTCCTGATGCACAACACAGGTAGAGTGAGGTAGCTGTGTGGCAAATTCACCTTCCCGTGTCTGAGAGGGTATTAAAATCCATTTATATATTCTTCTTCTTTACTAGATGTGCAATGATAGGTCAGTAGTGCTTTAATTTACATTTCTTTCGTTAACAAATACAAACATTTGACTACCTTTTAAATTTCTTTTTCCTACGAAGACTTATGCTGTATATTGTCCTTATATGTGCCTCATAGACAATATTCCTTTTTGCCAAAGTAAATCTGTTTAAAGTATTAAACCAGCACTGTGGCTTTTAAAGTTCTCGTCTGTACTCAATGCAGTTATTTGTTGCAGGCAATCCAAAAGCATGCTACCGGGATTTCTAAATTTCCCTGTTCTTTCCTACTGCAGCATCTTTCCATTCAATGCGGTATTTCATTTTGTTTTGGTTCTTTATTCCCACCCCCGCTTAATAGCCAACTGTCTTTCTTTAACCGATGAAAATCAGTACATTGCAAATGTTATAAAACCTGAGGCATGAGTCTCACTGTGTCCAAAAACAGACACTTTCTTCCCACTCCACCGGCTTCTGTTCCCTCGCCAGGGGGAACAAGTGGGTGGAAATTTCCAGAGGCTACCTAAAAGGATATGCCAAAGACATTTCTAGTGAGGGCTAGAAATCTGGAATCATCGTTTTCCCCTCTCAGGGCTTGTTCCAGAGGGCTTTTGTACAATACTCTCTGTATCTGTTAACAGTGGGTTTCTGTCCCTTCAGAGTCCTGGGATAGGCCTGCTGGAAGGAGCGTGATTTGAGCACAAGCCTCTTTGCTTTTGAACCAAAACCGTGGAGATCTCTGCACGTACATTACCTTTATCTTCAGCTTTGTGGTGGGGCTGAATCTCTTCGAGGAAATAAGGCCCTGCATTTTTAAAAAAGATTTATTTTATTGTTTTTGACAGAGAGAAGGGGGAGGGCCTAGAGCAGTCTCCATAGTTGTAGGTCATCAGTTTTCAACATGGTGTCGTTCCACACAGGTGGGTGGGGGCTGTACAGGGCGGGAACTGGGCTGGGGGCCTCCCCCATGGGAAGCTCACCCCAGTTCAGCATATGGGTCTGCATGGGCTGGGGCTGGGATTCGGCTCTCAGTCCCTGGGGCTGCAAAGCAAGCACTCAACCCATTAAGCCATCCCAGCTTCCCCAGGCTCTGCATTTTTTACTGATATCAAGAGACAGTTGTGAAGAGCCCCATCAGGAGGGGGTCACTGCCTCAGGGAGCCACCTGGCACCAGTCAGGGTCCCACTGTTTCTGTTTAGAACTCCATGTAGGTGTGAGAAGGAAAGAGTGAGGCCAGGCCGAGCTGTTCTCATTATTAGGAGAACAACTAAGGGTCGCTGGGATAGCTCAGCCATTGAGCACTTGTCTCAAAATTGTGAGGTCCAGGCTTGAGTTCTTGGCCCTGGCCTGTGCAAACCCATATGCTGAATTGCAGCACAACTAGTAACCACTGGAATGGCTCAGTCGAGGTGAAGGTTCTTGCCTTCCATTGTAGGAGGCTCCAGGTTCTGTGCTGATCCCGCGTGGCCCCACATCCACCTATGTAGAATGAAACCATGTCACAACTAATGACGTACAACTATGGAGACTGCTCTGGGCCCAACCCCTTCTCTCTCTCTCTCTCTCACCTTCTCTCAACAAAATAAGTAAATAACTAATTTAGAAAACGATGATGAACATCAAGCTAGCTACCATCTATATATCCAAGTGTTAGACTGCTTTTTCTTTAATACATTATAGAAATTAGTTTTAACATGTATATAAAGTTTTAGGAACTAAAAGGATATTTATTATCCATAACTTAAAAGGTGTCTATTTCCAAAATGCATTTCTTATTTATTTGTTTTTTTTGAAATTGAGACATTTTCAAATTTGACCTTATTTACAAATAGTGGCTGAATTGTTGGTGTTGCTCCTCTCTTCCTATTCCCCGTAACCCATCATGTAACCACAGGATAAGACCCAGAGTATGCTTATAAGCACTTGATAGAAAAGTGAAATCTGGGAGTTAAAATATAAACACAGCTAAATAGAAATATAAATGGCCAGTGTGGTTAGTGAAACAGTTTTTATTTCCAATGAAGATAACTGTACTGACTCTCAATTTATATAAGCAATTAAAAAAATGTTTTTCATATACTTATCAATGAACTATTTAAAAAACCACTGTTGCTTGAAATTAGAAGGACTTGTTCTTAGCAATATCTTATTCTGTCATCGCTATGACATCAAAGGACAAAGTGACATATAGGTCCTGATTAATAAATGCAGAATCCTATAAAAGTGGGGCACTCAAGGTCACCTGACTTAGGTAATCAGAATCCTAACAGGCAGATGAGGAAGCGGCATCTTTGTCTCTACTGTGAGAATGAACCCCTCAAGTAAGAGGAGGGGGTTAACTCTAGGGATTTCCGTATGTAGGTTAGAGTCTTCTTGGCATAGGAGAGAAAAAACATATCCTGCTAAGCAAACTTAGGTTTCAAATATATCCATTTTATTTTTCTGTGCAAAAATGATTTGCGAGCTTCAGAAACAAGATTAATGGAAGTGCTTGAATTTTAAGTCTCTAGAAAGATGGCTGAGTAAAACAGAAGAAACATTTCTGCTAAGTCATTATTCCAGGATCCTGTACCTTCCCAATTAGAAGCTCTAAAATTATGCTTTGTAGTCAGGAATCTGAAACACATTGGTCTAAAGCACTTTTTAAATAAGGGTAGTAATAGCAGTGACAGATGACATTTAAAGTTGTCATTAAATATAGCTGTAGCTCTGATTATTTTTCTTTAATCTAATTTGATTATGATTAAATCAACTATTCTCATTTGATATCTAATAAAATCATTAGTGAATCAAAATATAAAATGGAAAATTAAAATTGTATTCTCATCTTTATAAGAGAAAAAAAAATGCTATAATAATGGGGTTGTGGGAAAAACACAAAATATATCCTACTCATAATAGGATATGTATACCGGTAGATCTTAACGACTCTGCCAAACTCATAGAAACAGTTTAGTGGGGGTTGGGAGGATGGGGAAATGTTGGTTAAGGCATACAAATTTTTTAATTATGCAAGATGAATATATTCTGGAAATCTGAAGTGCAAATATGTGCCAGTGTGGGAAAAGATGCATTTTTCTTTGAGGGGATTGTGGAGAGGGATGTTGAATTAACCTGTTACCTATTGAGTTTTAAGTGTACATGGTGTACCTATATGGGAATGCCCTCTGATGTATTTGTAGTCATCAAGAGCTAAAGGGCTACATATGCATAAGCATGTGCACAGACACACACACACACACACACACACACCCAAGAGGCTATGGAAAAACAAGTGGGGGTAATAAATTAGTACAGGGAGGGAGGAGAGAGGGACCAGGTCAGAGAAGACATTACAGAGATATGCGTGAGCTGAGTATAAAACACTACCAAGCACTTTAGGGGGAATAAATATGCTTTAGGTGTTAGGAGCGGGAAGTGTGAGAAAAGAATGATCAGCTGCGAAGCATGTTGGTTGAGAAAAGAATATATAAAAGGGAATATAAAAAGAGTATTAATATTTCCGGGTTTTCCATCTCCCAGTCTTCTGTGTGCCCTCCTAAGGTAAGCAACAAAGGAGAGCTTCAGAATAAAATACTGAAGAATCCACTAGAAATGTATGAAAATATTCAAATAAAGCTCTTTTTGGTGTCTTGGATAAATAGGCCAAAGAGAAAATGGTAGTTGCAAAGAACTGGGCAGAGAGAGGAAATCTTGTCCCAGACATTCCTGTAAATGTTGATGTCATCCAACAACCTGTAAGAAGTGAGGACAGGGAAAAGCCGGGACGGCTCAGCGGGTTGAGCGCTCGCTTTGAGGCCATGAGGACCGAGGATCGAATCCCGGCTCCGGCCCAGGCAGGCCCCACGTGCTGAACTGGGGAGTTCCCACAGTTCGGTTCTCTAACTGTCTCTGTCTCTGTCTCTCTCTCTATCTGTCAAAAAGTAAAATAGAAATAACTATGCACTGAAGACAAAAAGATAATTTCTCTCTATAAATGTGAAAAGATAAAAAAAAAAAGAAGTGAGGACAAAAGTCAGCAAAGTAGAGAAGGTGGGAATAGAAAGGTAATGTGGAGAGATTTCAGGGAGCTGTGATAAGTTATTCAGTTAAGTCTCTCCAAAACAGAACAGAAATGAAATAAATTGGTGAAAGAGTTCAGGCTGAAAAAAATCTAAAATGTGGAGAAGCAGAATCAAACCAGGGCTAAGGTAAGTTACAAACAGGTATTTCATATTCATCTACATTTTTAACAGACTGAATACCTGTGTGCTCAGTTATCCTCCAAGGGCAGTGATTGCCTCTTGAAACTGTGTCAAAGAGAAACACACTTGAATGTGCTTGAGTGGAAAGGAGTGAGGGATAGTGTATTTTTTGCCTGGCAGTTGATTCTTGAACTCCAGCTTAAACATACATGCTGAGAACTTCCAGAGCAAGTACTAGAAGGTACAGTAGAGTCCCATTATCTTTAATGAGAATTTCATGGCTAATTCCCTCAGCAATGCTGAAAATGCACCCCTTAAACTCGATTGCTTTGTTTTGCCTTAAGACATAGAGTGAGCAGAATATTTGCTTGGGCTGTGCTGTTGCCACCAGAATCTCTCCGGTTCTGTTGTTTTTCTGCTCTACCTGAGATCCCTAGCCTTACTTTTCAAATACTCCTTTTAGCTCCCAGGCTGTGAAACCTAGGAAGCCGGTACAGTCATAGGAGTATTTCCTCAGTACTATCTGCCCATAGTCAACTGATAATGTTGAAAGTGTCAATAGTTATCAGGAGGTTATTTCTACAGAATGTACTGGAAATTTGCCTGAGGGTTTGATTACTGGCTTTTAGATGGCAGCTCTTGTTAAACTGTCATTCACATTTTCCTAAAGTGAGAATGTGAATATTTATCATTATATCTTTGTATGTGTGTGTGCATTAGTGATTTCTTTTTCTTTAAAAATTTATTTTTTTTGTTTGAGCGAAGATGAGAGAGAGAAGGGAGAGGGCCCAGAGCAGTCTCCATAGTTGAACATCATTAGTTGTGACATGGTTTCATTCCACACAGGTGGATGTGGGGCTGCATGGGGTGGGAACTGAACTGGGGGCCTCCCATGTGGGAGGTGAGAGCCTTCACCACCATCCCAGTGGTTACCAGTTACACTACAGTTCAGCATATGGGTTTGCACGGGCCAGGGCCAGGATTTGATTCCCAGACCTCGTGATTGCAGAGTAAGTGCTCAATCTGCTGAGCTCTCCTGACATTCCAAATGATTACTTTCTTTTCTTTTCTTTTTTTTTTTATTTTAAGATTTATTTGATTGTTTTGACTGAGAGACAGAAGGGGGAGAGCCCAGAGCCGTCTCCATCGTGGTGTGTCATCAGTTTTCAACATGGTTTCGTTCCACTCAGGAGGGCGGGGTCCTTGCAGGGCGGGAACTGGGCTGGGGGCCTCCCACATGGGAAGCTCACCCCAGTTCAGCATATGGGTCCTCATGGGCAGGGGCGGGGACTCAACCTTCAGACCCTGGGACTACAAGGCCAGCACTCAACCTGCTGAGCCATTTTGGCCTCCCTATTTCTTTATTCTTGAGAATAAGTAGTCTGTTTCCCTTTTTTTCACAGAAGAGTGTTTAGGCATTTTATTAAGAAAAGTGCCATCTCTGTTATAGGGGAACAAGGACAACAGGTTTGGGTTTTTGAAATGCTCATTGACTTGCGGCCATTTTCTCAAGCTTTTTATTTGTCACAAATGTACTACCTCTAGGGGTGACCAAGGGGGGAAAGATCAGTAAGTCAGCAGCGGCTTTTCCATATTAGTGGCACAGACTCTGCCTCTGCAGAAACGTAGCAGCACCTCCTGGTTGATGGGTATTGGACATTCTGCATTAGCCCTCAGGTGCACAATTCTCCCTCAGTGTAAGGTCATAAGAGGGAGCAGGGAGCATACTCATATAACTGCGCCATATTAACAATGAGTTTCTTCAATCAGGTGCTTCATTCTAGTTGTCGGTGACTTTTCACAGCAGTGCTCCGTGCTTGGCGGTGAAAAGTAATTAGAAGCCAGAACAAATGAGATCACTGCGGGAATGAACATGCTTTACACAGAACAGCACTTTTTATATAGAAAAATGCAAATCTAGTAGAGAAGGAACACAGCCTCGCTTCAGTTTATTTTTACTACTTGAGTGCCTTGTAATCGATATACTTACTTAGCAGGCTTCAAATCTCTTCCTTTTTAATCGTGAACACATTTTAGTTTGGTGAGGACTACATTCATAGGGAAGGGGTTTGGGCTGGCTGGATTCATCTTCCAAAACAATGCAGTGAATGTGGAGATGCAGAGAACAAGGCGGTGGTGGTTGAATTATGGATGTGGGGAGCTGAAATTCATCTATGTGACACAATTTTGGAATAATGGAAAGAGCCCTGGATTTTGAATCAGAAAACTGGTTTTGAGTCCTGTTACTCCCTCTGTGACCATTATTACCTCACCTGGTGCCTCAGAGACGTATTGGTGAAATATGACTAATGATTTCTTCCTGTGAATGATGGCATGCTGATGGAGCAATATATGTGAAGGCATTTACTACACAACCTGGCAATAGTAAACACTCCATCTTTTTCCATCTTAATTTGTGTTTCTGATAGTAAATCTAGAGTTAAAAATATGAAATACATCTGTTTAAAATGACTTAATTGTGCTTACTAAATAAACTCTAGGGAAAACCATGTAAGAACTAATTTTAAAAATAACAGTAGTTGCCAAGAGAATAGATTACAAATGTTTTCACCCCAAAATAGAAATGATAATTATATGATGTGATACAGGTATTAGCTAATGCTATGATGGTATTCATTTTATAGCTAATAAGTACCATATTTTACTGTGTATACAACCCCCTCAAGTATAAGACGACTCTTACTTTTCTAACCCACCATTAAGAAATCAATACATGGGTTACTCCCATGTCGAAGACGATCCCCAATTTTTGGATCTGACAATTTCAGACAAAAGTTTTGTATTACACATGGAAAAATATGATACACCAACCAACACATATACACCTTAAACATGTAAGATGTATATGTGAATTATAGCTCCATAAGGCTGGGAAAAAATCATACTAATGAGTCACAACAGGATGAAAGAGGAGTATGAAGAACACAAGAATGAACTCTGGTCTATAAGGAGCAGAACACATACAACACGGGAGCCTATTGGAGCTTAGGTCTAGAATCGTCCATTGACAACTCATAGGAAGTCACTCAAGAGCAGGGGACTGGGCTCCCCTTAATTCAGGGACAAGCGGTTTTCTTGCCTAGTGTCAAAAACCAAGAGGACGGTGTATGTTAGACTAAAGAGAATTATTTGGGACTTGAAACGAATCAGGGGCTAGTATTTGTTTATTCATGCGTTCACTGAGGGAAAACAAGACTACTTATGGAGTGCTGCTGTGTGCCAAGCACTATACTACCCAAACCAGGGAGCGGAGGGGGCTGCCCTCCCTGGAATCCCTGTCTGAGGTCTTCACTTGGGAACCATACCAAGATCCTGGCGGCCACAGTGTGTGGCATTAATTCTCTTTAATATTGACAATAGGAAGGGATGCTGAGATAGCTCAGCGATTAAGCACTTGCCTCGCAATCGCAAGGTCCGGGGTTTGATTCCTGGCCCTGGCCCTTACAAACCCCGTATGCTGAACTGCAGTGCAACTGGTAACCGTATGCTGAACTGCAGTGCAACTGGTAACCGCTGGGAAGGCTGGGAGGGCTGGGAGGGCTCGGCAGCGAAGGTTCTCGCCTCCCATGCAGGAGGCACTCAGTTTGGTTCCTGCCCCCCGCAGCCTCACATCCATCTGTGTGGATTTAAAAATAAACCTTTAAAAAAATTCAAAATTAAAAAAAATAATGACAGTAAAAGAAAGGTAGTCAAAGGGGATTGGGTTTTTAAGTGAAGGGACTCAAAGGGGTGGGTACATTTTAAACTACAGTTGAGGGGGAGAATATAGGACATGTCATTATGACAGTATAAAAAATAAAACTGATTCTGTTAGGGTTGGAAGTGTAGTCTTCTGAACCCGGGAAATGGTATTATCCATTTATCACTGGTAAGTGATAAACGGATAAAACCTTCCATCTGTCATAAAAAGCGCCTATGTATGAAAGAGTGGTGTGCAAATAGCAGTAGTCGCTGCTTATGGGCCTCTTTATTTCACCTACTTCATTCTCTTGGGATTGAAATAGGTATGCATTATTCTTCTCCATCATGGACTGAATGCTGCCCAGGAAACTTCACAGAGAACCACAGCTGATTTAATTTTGAATGACTTGTTTGTGACAGTCGCTAGACTGCAGATAATGGACGTGGCTTTTAATTAAAGGAGAGACAAAGAAAACTTTCATAGAATAAGGGAAACTGGTTTCATGTTTTCATATGAAGAATATTATCAAAATAGTAGGTTCTCAGCCTGACATATTCGGAGTGATGCATTTGCTCTAGGGGAATTTTCTCGCTCTTGTTTGCATGACTTCAAGGCAGCATCGTAGTTGTAAAGGATGGTGGAAATGAGGCAAAACACACAGAAGTCCAGAGCTAAAGAATAAAACCAGACTGTGATCATTGTTTAGAAATTCCTATCAGGGCAAAACTCACTGATTTTTGAATCATAAAATATTTATTTCACTTCATATTTACCTAGGAAAAAATCAAATTAACCTTCATATTAATGCAAATCATTCAAAATGAGTTTCAGTGTTTAGCCAGTTTAAAGAGATTGTTAGGAGGTCTTGTCTATAGTTGATCAAAACCATCACTTAGCAAATGGTTCCTTGATCTCAGAAAACCCAAACACGTGCCCTTAGACTTTGGGTGTGCATCTTCCATATATCATATTTTTCTCACAGGAAATTGCTCTGCTAATTATACTGTACTAACACACTCGCACACAAATAGCATACTTATCCAAGTGCCTCCATTCTATTGCACAAAATAGTTAAAAATCACTGCTCAAGTCACTTTTGAAGTAGCCACATACATCCCTAAATTCATTGACTCTGGTGGGTTTTGTTTTTAGGGATAGTTTCTAGTTGTAATTGAGTATGATATATTATTGCGGAGTACAATCGAAATTTCAAAAGTAATGGTTGGTCTCATCCTCAATTTTTAAAACTTGGGGAAATAAAAACAAAGTATCCCTTGCTTAAAGGTTTCATTTCCATTTTTAATTACTTTTTAAAAATATTAACATCATGTAGATGTTAATTTGTGGCAAATTATTGGGGCTGGAAGTTCAGAGGTCTTTATTACATTAGGTGTTCAGGTGTTTTATTTAATGTGTCAGTGAAAACTAGAATCGGGATGCCTCTATCCACTAATAATAAGACAATTTGGGATACACCCCCAAGAGAGAGCAATATAATGTTTAGTACCACGGAAAAGTCAGAATTTCTGACCATGACCTTGCTGAGACTTAGCAAATGACTCCACTGTAGGAAAATGGAGCTCAAAGCCCTAAATCCATACAAGTAAGGAGCCCCTGAACTCCACTTTTGTAGCTTGATAATAAATCCAATTCTGCCAGCACCTAATGGCATTTGTACAAAGTAGACCCGCAAAAATATTTTTGGATGGATGGAAGGAAGGAAGGTATTTCTCTTTGACTCTTTCATAACATTGCTAAATCAAAGTGCCTTTCGAATTAAATTGGACCATTAGCTACAGGTCACATTTATCATATTAAAGCTGTGCTAAACCTCTGAGCAACATGGGATCTATTTTTAATACGAAATATGTCAAGAAGGTTTGTTCATTATAAGCACAGATATATTGGCCCTTGGCTTTTCTTTCTGTGGGGAAATTCATGATTTCTGCATAATTTTGCAGCTCTGTCAAGTGTACTTCCTCAGGAGGATACCCTAAGCAGAGCTACTACTTGGAATGTCTTACCACTAAAATTATGGAACATCTTTCTTCAATGTGTATATTATATTTGCCTTTTTATGAAGGATGATTTCTACTCTGGCTTCCCCGCCCCCTTCAGTGACTCCCAGGGAAGAATTATCTGAAATATTTTTAAAGCTTGTAGGGCCCCTCAAAGGAGTTAAAAAATTGAAGGCCCATATTTTCCAGGATGGAGTAAAGGTATAGATTTATTTAAATTTTAATTTACTGTCTCATATTGGAAGGAACAGAGATAGCGTTAGGAAGAAAATTGGTGAGTCAGACAACAAGTCTTGTACTGAATGGGATTTGCTTAGGATTCTGACCTTTGGTTAGCATGTCTGTCTCACTAGTAATCAGAGAAGCACCTAAGAAATCCAACAATCTCTCATAAAACTTAACTGTGTATACGTGTACACACCAGCGAAAAACCATGTGCTACTTTTGGCACCCAGAATTTTTCAGAGAATGCCAGAATTGAAATGCTTCTTGCAAATACTGATATATATTTTTTTCTACTTGACACTCAGATTGAAATAGATGAAAAAAGTTTAAAAGTTGAGGCAAAATATAGTGTCAGATCAACAGCGAAGTTGTGGACTTTCAGCTAGGCTTTCTTTCACAAGCTTCATTTAGGAAGATGGACTTCTGTGATGCTGTCATTGAAAAACTAGGTGTCCGTGAGAAGCATCAACATCAGATACAAGCTTTTCCACACTGACCTGGTTGTCTCTGTAAATTTTTTTTTGTTTGTTTTAAACACGTGAAAATGAATCTTAGGACCGAATAGGAATATACAAAGTGGTTAGTATGAAAAGGCAAGTTAAATGAAGCCATTGATTTTGGATATGCTGGTGAAAGAGAAATATGCATATTCATTTTAAGGTAGATCTTTCTGTCTGGTGATGTATGTAGGATCTGTTAAGTGGTACTTTATAATACTCTGTCAGAGAGCACAAACCAGCCACCGTGATTGATCGAGAGATTATAGTAAAATCTTTTAAACTGCCTGGCTGATAATTTTCTGCAGCAACACTGTTTACTACCAGTTGAACGAGGGAGAAATAAATCCTTTTAAAAGGATTGAGAAAATAGATAAAAATTATAGGTGGCCTGACACAAATCTTTCACAATGGGTGTTTGTTACGAGTAGGCAAGCCATGCTGTATCAGGAAACACGGAGATATTTCAGTCTGATTGGGAAAAGCTAAAGATGATTATTTTTAGCTTCACCCAGCTGGTGTAATGAACGTTATTGATGAAAATGTTCTGATCAATAAGGACATAAGATTGGAGTAGAGGAGAGCTCAAGAAGGAGAAAATGGTTATGGTCTGTTGAGTAACCAAATGCTTTGTAAAGAAATTGATGGTTAAACATGAGCTCTCTGTCAGTGGTACCTCCTGGCTTTCATTGACATATACTGTCAAACTATAATATATACTGTGATCAGACTCAGAGACAAAGTATTTTCTAAACACTACTAGAAGCTAATTATAAAACTAACCCATTTAAATATGTTATTAATGCTTTCTAAAGAATCCGCTGTAATGTTAATGAGGAAGCTGCTTTTCAAATCATCTAACAGTCAATGGAATATAACACAGTTGCACATCCTCAAGTTCTTTCTAAAATTATAGCAGTAATGCTTTAAATACCTTTCTCCTCTTTTTCTTAATTCCTTGGTATGAAAATCTAACACATATACTGTACTCCCATAGTAAACCTTATAACCAGGGCTAAATGGATTAGATAGTCCTCATATATAAGCAGCTGCATTATAGAGCTTATTTTTTAGGGGAAAATGAACCAGAGCAAGAAAAATACATGTACAAAACATCAAACCAGGTGGGGGAGGTAAATGCAGACAAGTAGAAAAGACAATCAAAATGCCAATAAACTGAAAAATGAGGCAGAACCAAACCTACTAATATGAATTTTAAGAAAGACACGTAAAAGTAATGAATATTTTTGTTAAATGTGTACAATAAGTACCCCTGAAAAAACAACTCAGAGACCAGCACCAGAACCAGAAAATATTAACAAATAGTTAAACATAGGCTCTAAGAGCTGCTATAGAGAAACATTGTGGGAAAACTTAAAATCAGTGCCTTAAAGGGAAAGGAAAGGAGGAAGGTTCACCACTCACCAAGTTCAGGGACGAAAGTTTGCATTTTCTTGGGGCTGTTATGGGCATCACATTCCTATATAATTGATTAAAAGTTCCTTTTGAAAATTTTACAGTATTTTAGGTTGAGTCCAAGAAACGTACGTTCTTTTAAAATTAATTCTGATTTTAGGGAATGTTAATTTCACTATCTATTCTTTTAAATATTGAGCATAAATCAATATAACTCAATTATTACTATGTAGACATGAATGCAAAATATTAGGAAGTCATTTTTAAATTATATAAAATGTCCTTAAGGAATAATATCTGACAATAAAATTTATTATAATTCTGCTTATTTAATTCCCTGTTTAAAAAATTTTTTTGTAAACATGGTTCATTATACATTTGTTTTCCATTTAAATCAAGCTTGTCCAACTGGTAGCCCAGACATCTTTGAGTGCAGCCAGACACAAATTCATAAACTTTCTTAAAATGTTATGAGATTTTTGGGGGACATTTTTTTTTTTAAAGCTCATCAGTTATCATTAATGTTAGAGTATTTTATGTGTGGCTCAAGACAATTCTTCTTTGTCCAGTGTGGCCCAGGAAAGCCAAAAAGATTGGACACCCATGATTTAAATACTTAATTTTGG
>PVKE010014357.1:0-13364 GCA_004027555.1 Craseonycteris thonglongyai
GGGATGGCTCAGTGGGTTAGCGCTCACTTTGCAGTGCAGTGGACCAGGGATCGAATCCCGGCCCCGGCCCGTGCGGAATCATATGCTGAACTGGGAGCTCCCCCAGTTCAGTTCTCTCTGTGTCTCTGTATCTCTCTCTCTCTCACTCTCTCTCTCTCTCTCTCTCTCTCTCTCTCTCTGTCAAAAATAAATAAATAAATAAAAATATATTAAAAGAATTAATTATGATTTAAAGAAATGTAAGTAGTAAAAAAAGTCATTATATAGAGGGTGCCAAAAAATATATACACATTTTAAGGAAGGAAAAAGCGATTTAAATTGTAATATTCAATATATACCAATAACAAAATATGAATACAAGTCACGTTTGACTTCTGCAATTACAAGAGGTGCTCAAAGTAGTTACCATCAGTGTCCAGACACTCCCTGTTACGGTGAACTACTGCTTAAGCAATGTTGACCAAAATGTCTACTTGTACGGTTGTGCAGACCAGTTTAACTCACCATACAATCTTAAACTCGTCATGAGTGCATGAAGTTGTTGGAGTGTTGGAGGTTCTGGTGCATACTCACACCTCCATTGTCACTGTACTTCCACAATATTCTCAAATTTTAAATACCACTTTAAAATGGTTTTGTGCACCTCAAATGACAGCCATGCTTCCACCTGTCTTTGACAGGCCTGCCCGTCACATGGTGGTGGTAGCATTCATTTGATTAACCCCATCTTTTGAGCAAACGTTATACTACACATTGCTGCTATAATTCAATTCAACTTCGAAATGTTATACGTACATGACATTTCTTAAAATGTGTATATATTTTTTGGCACACTGGTATTTATCTTGCAGTTACCATTTTCAGTATCCTTTTACATAGATTCATTTTTTCAATCTAATATTATCTTGTTCTGCTTATAGAACTTTTTTAACATTATTTTGTAGCACATATTAATTGATAATTGATTCTTTCCATTTTTTCCAATGTCTGAAGAAATAATTCTCTAACCTTTGTTTTTAAAATATTGGCAATTATCACATTGCACTGATCAAATATGCACAGATTTAAATTACAACTGTTTAGTAAAATAATAATAGTCTCCTACCAATGGTTTATATTTCAGTTACAATAGTATATGAACCATGAATAATTGAATGAAGTACAAACTTCACTACCAGCTATCAGTCCATGAATAATTATGTAAACAATTATTAAAAGTTGGTTAAATAACCTGTAGTTGTGCTGCCTCTTTGTCTCCTAGTAAAAAATCCACATAACATTTTACAAAAATGGATAATCAAAGGAAAGAATTGGCTCCAAAATCTACAGGTACATCAAAAAACAAAAAGTAATAATGTTGGAATGACAGAAATTCAAATTGGTCATAAATAGAAGAAATAATTGACTAAGGGAATGCTAATATTACCACTGTTTGAGAGACTCTAGACATGCAGCAAGAAAATCTTAGTAAAGGTGAACATATTTTTTTTTTACAGAGACAAAGAGAGACAGAGACAGAGAGAGATAGAGAGGAGGAGGACCCAGAGCAGTCTCCATAGTTGTAGATTATCAGTTTTCGACATGGTTTCATTCCACACAGGTGGGCGGGGGCATTGCAGGGCAGGAACTGGGCTGGGGGCCTCCTGAATGGGAAGCTCACCCCAGTTTAGCATGTTGGTCCGCATGAGCCAAGGTCAGAATTCGATCCTCAGTCCCCAGCACTGCAAAGCGAGCACTTAACTCACTGAGCCATCTCAGCTTCCCCTTCATTCTTATTTTTGTTTCTCTGTGTGCTATGTTTCTCTGGCTGCTTTTAAGAGCTTTTTTTTTTTCTTCTTCTTTCTACTGGTTTTACACAATTTGTTTATGATATTCACTCATGTAGTTTTCTTCATGTATCTTGCATTATTTAGAAACTAGAAATGTTTTGACAATTTCTTCTTCAAATATTTATTGTGTTCCCTTCCCCTTCAGGAATTTCAATTTTGTGGATATTTAGCTGCTTACAATTATTCCAGATCTCACTATGCTCTTTTAAACTTTTGTCTTCTTTTTTTCTGTGTTTCATTTGGAAAGTTTGTATTACAATATATTAAAGTGCTACTGTTTTCTTCTACAGTGTCTTATTGGCTTTTAATTCCATCTAGTGTTTGTTTAATCTCAGGCATTATAGTTTTCTTTGACTTGGGTTTTTGCATTATTTTCCTTGTCTCTACTTAACATGATTAATCTCCCATTAGCTTCTTAAACATATAGAATACCATCATAGTAACTGTTTTCATACTTTTTTTTTTTTTTTTTTTTTTTTTTTTTTTTTTTTTTTTTTTTTTTTTTTTTTTTTTTTTTTTTTTTTTTTTTTTTTTTTTTTTTTTTTTTTTTTTTTTTTTTTTTTTTTTTTTTTTTTTTTTTTTGCTAATTCTATAATCTAGTCACGTCTGAATCAGTTCCAGTTGATTGATTTTTCCCATTATTGGATCAGAGTAGTATTTACTATAGGTCCACTTTTTTCCCACTACTGAAGCAAACCTTTCTTAGTACTCTACACAAGCACCCATGAATTATGAAGCTTTCTGCTCTGGCTATTGAGAACTTGTATATTTTCCAGCTTTGTATGAGTTCTAAGTATTATTCCCTCTATCTTTTTTAGGTGGTTCTTTTCTCAAATGTGAGTACTTTCTTCACACATATTCAAGGATCAGTAATCAACTGAATATTGCAAGTATTCCAGGGGTTCTGCAAGTTTCCAGGGGTTCTGCAAGTATTCCAGTGGTTCTGCAAGTATTCCAGGGGTTCTGCAAGTTTCCAGGGGTTCTGTGGTTGTATAGCTCTGTCTTTCTCAGTACTCTGTCTTGAAACTCTATCTGCTTTGGCCTCTCCAGACTCCTAGATCATTTTCCTCAACTCTTTCAGAATAATAAACCCTGCCCGGGTCCCCTCCCTGGGGAAGTGCTCCAGGCAGTAAGGGAAAGCAAGGGCAGAACTCAACTTGTTTCTCATCTCTCAAGAGTAACTTTTCTTCATTGTGTGATGCCCAATGTCTTCAGAATTATTTTATTTCATATATATTATTTAATTCTCTAGCTGTTTCTGTTAGGAAGGTGAATTCAGTCTCCACCTTGGCCAGAAGTGAAAGTAAAAGTTATAGAATTTTTATCTGGGGATGCTGGAATGGCTCAGTGGGTTGAGTGCTCATCTTGCAGCCCTGAGGTCTGAGGATTGAATCCTGGCCCTGGGGCCTGTGTGGACCCATATGCTGAAGTGGAATGTGCCCCCAGTTTGGTTCTCACTGGGGTCAGCTTCATGGGAGGCCCCCAGCTGGTTTCTGCCCTGTGTGGCCCCACTCCCACCTGCGGAGTGAAACTGTATAGAAAACTAATGCTGTCAACTATGGAGACTGCTCTGGGCCCTCCCCCTTCTTTCTGTCTCTGTCTCTCTCTCTCTCTTTATCTCTCTCTGTCAAAAACAATAAAAATAAATATTAAAAAAAAATGTTTACCTAAATTTTCTGAACAATATCTCACTTCTTGTTTTAGAAACAAGTTTCTCAATCATTATCATTTATTTTTTAGTATATCTTTTTGGTGATTAAATAAAATTTAGAGGATTATTTGTATGTACTATACAATAAGACAAAAAATAAATAGAAGTTCAAAAATACAAAAAGTAAAATAGTAGAAGACTAAAAGGAATGATGTATATAAAAGATCTCAATTGAAGCAGTAAATGTTTTGCTGTCAACATCCCATAGTCATTACCAGCATGCAATTTATTATTAGATTAATTATTAAAGAAAAATGTATAAATTAATAAATATTTTTGTTTTCCAGCCTTCACAAATGACAAATGCCAGATTCAAATGTATACATATGTCTGACATATTAAGAGGTTGACAAGCAATTCCATATGAGGCAGTTACTATAAGCCTGAGACTTGGTTGAGCCCTAGGATTACAATAAATTATAACTTACAGAGCCTGGTACATAGTAGGGAAACAGTTAATCCCTTTTGAATGACTAAGTGAATGCATGAATGAATAAGCAAATCGATCTAAAGTTACAAGGAAGACCAAGCTGTGCCCAGGTGAGGTAAGGAGAGGTCCCATACCTAGTGAATCTAAAATCCTGATGATAAAGCCAAAGTAGGGGTGTCAAAAAAATAAACAAATAAATAGAACTCATACTCACAAAGACAGAACATGGAATGGTGGTTTCCAGAGGTTAAGGGAGGCAGGGGCTTGGAGAGTTATTATATAATACATACAGAGTTTCATGTTTGCAAGATGAAGAGTTCTATGGGTGGATGGTGGAGATGGTTACAAAACAACGTGAATGTAGTTAATGTCATTAAACTGTATACTTAAAAATGGTTAAGATGGCAAATTTTATGTTGTGTATATTCTACCACAAATTTTTAAAAAGAATAAATAGTATCATTAAAGAGGAGATTATTTTTAATACATAGAATTAACTAAGTATAAGTGAGGAAAAAATATTTCCTTCACCTATCATAAGTTCTCCAGCTGGGGCTCTGTAAATTAACCTGGTCAATGACAGATTAACAAGAGAACAATGAACAGAAATTTATTAAAAAGTGTACACATGGCAGGACACAGTGATGTGTAACCCAAAGGAATGACCAGAGTTTGGACTTCTATACCATCTTAGCCTATTGAAATGAAAACAGGTTTTAGGTTTCTAGGAGGGGAAGGGTGACCAGGAAAAGTATGGTAACAAGAATTGTTTAGTAAGGTTAGTTTTGTAAATTCAATCCTTCTACATCAATAAAGTGTTGTTAAGAGTTCTCCTCTTCCTTGTACTGGAGAGGAAAACACCTCTACATGTGGAAATTTCCTTTAAAAATGTAATTGTCTTTACCAATGGGAAACCTGTGTTGTTTTTAGAGCTTTTGCTGTATCTGCTTATTCTTAATGTCCTTTTGCTCAAAATAATCTATATGCCAAAGAGGTATATTTTGGGATGGCATATTCTGGAACCCCTTAACACCATCAGCATGTCAGATCCACATACCAAGAGTGTTTTATCCTGATTTATAATTTAAGTTTTATATAAGAAAACAGCATGTGTTGGTCATTGGCTTACCAGTAAACTGACCTAGTGACATTACTATTAAACTTCATCTGAAGCAAGTCATGTAGAATCTACTCTACCTAAAAAATCTCCACATTTTATTTTTGGAAAGGTAAAAAAAATGTTCAAGTTCAGATGTTGATTTACAACAACACCCATCTAGAAATGTGGAGAACATGTGACTCCCTATACACTCCAAACATAATTGAGTGCTTACCACATGCCAAACTTTGAGACAGGCATTCATCTGTCTTATTCAGTCTTCACGACAACTCTATGTGTATCCCAGGTGAGAAAACAAAGTGATAAAGATTTTTATAAAACATGCCCTATATTATTCAGTTTAACAGAGGAGTCAGTATTCAAATTGGGTTCTATATGTGTGCAAAGTCTATGTTCTTTACTTTCAATCTGTTACTTACTAGACAACCTGTTTCAGTACTGCAGTAGTTCTCAAGGTGTGACTTGCCCTCTACCCCAGACTAGCAGCATCAACTGCATCTAGAAACTTGCTATAGACAGAAAAAACATGGCTCCTTCCCAGACCTGGTATATCAGAAATTCTGAAGAAGGAGCTGAGAAAGTGATTCTGATGTCTACTCAAGTACAACAGCAACTTTACTACTGGATAACCAATAGCAGTGAGAGGAAACTTTAGAAGATGAAGAGGGTGTGATAAGAGAGGAAAGGTGGGCATAAACTGGCCGATATTTGTGAAGAACACAATACCATAACTTATTCTATTAGATAAGCATGTCTGTAGCTTCAGGAACACACATGAAAAAGGATATAACAAGCTCTGTTGACTAAGTTGGTGATTTGGTGATAAAGCAAATCCCGGATGTGGGACAATACTGAAAATAACTTCTTCCAACACAATACACTGGATAGGAAAGTGACACCCAAAGCACCAGGTGAAAATCCATATCCAGAGTCTTTAGGTCTGTATTTCTGCTTCTGATATTTGGGTCACACACGTACACACACATGCGCACGTGCACACACACACACACATGCACCCACAGGATACAATTAGAGAACCTTCTTTACCAACCATAGCTCCCTCACAAGGCAATTCAGTATGTTAAAGTCATCATGTTAAAGCCTCAAGAAGCTTTACATATTTGCCCAAAGACCACCTCCCCCCCCCCCTTTTTTTTCATGAAAAAGCCTAATAACATCCCACTGAGCCCACGCACTTGGTAGGGAACAACTCCTAAGACATCAGAAGTGGAGACACAGATGTTCCATAGGGAACTTGACACTGCTTTCTCCCCTGCCCCACCAGGCAAATGAAAATGTGTTTTTGCTGGTTCTGGATGGTCCAGCAACCAGAAGATTCCAGCATGTTCATAAATATCCTTTTAAACTGGGTTAGATTACTTGTGAAGTTTTTCTGGAATAAGAAGTCAGTAGCATAGCAAGAACTGAACTTTCATATCAAATAAGATCTGAGCAATCTGCCTTGGGCAGCAATCTTCCTTCTGTGAGGGATGTGGCAGGGTAAGGGTGCACAAAATAACCGTCTTCACAGCTTCCAAGTTCTTCCAGTTGTACTAATAATCAAATGAACATAAGGCAGAGTAACAAAATGGAGAAAATATCTAAAGTCGATTTCACATATGCACCTCAGGGGTGCCATAGAATGAGACCCAAAGAAGCATTGGGCAGTTGAGGTTTCTATGCCATTTTGAAGCTAAAGAGAAAGAGTTGGGGGGTGAAAGGGGCTGTGATTTGGAACTTCAAAGGGCAGAAATGCAATTCATGTGGAAATGTAAAGGTAAATATTTGGGAGGATGCTGGGATGGCTCAGCAAGTTGAATGCTTTTCTTGCAGCCTCAAGGTCCAAGGATCAAATCCCAGCCCCCAACCCCACCCCACCCCCCAGTGCGGACCCATATGCTGAACAGGGTTGAGCCCCCAGTTCAGTTCTCACTGGGGCAAGGTTCCCATGTGGGAGGCCCCTGGCCTGGGTCCTGCCCTGTGCAGCCCCACCCCGACCTGTGGAATGAAACTATATAGAAAACTGATGACATGCAACTATGAAGACTACTCTGGACCCTCCCCCTTTTCTCTGTCTCTCTCTGTCTCTGTCTCTCTGTCAAAAACAATAAAACTAAATCTTAAAAAAAAAAAAAGCAAATGTCTGAAAAATGAATGTTTGCTGGGCCATCTTTAACAATGGGACACAGTTGGAAGGACTTACATCAAGTGGGCCTTGCTAGGCTCCTCCCTGTTTCTCACACTCTAGTTCATATTAACTAATGATAGCTCCCTTCCTAGAGCAAGCAGGTCTTTTATCTTTATTCCTCCAGGCAGGTAAAGGAGGAGGGGTCAATGATTTTTTTCTGAGCCTTTTATTCCTTACTAGCCAGCTTCAAATCAATATCCCAAAAGGCATATTTTAGGGTGGCAAAACTTGGTTTCCGTTGAGTGTCTGACAGAAACCATGGCACACACATCTGATCTACATCTGCCTAGTGTGTTCACCTTGCTTCTAATAAGATTTCACTTTCTTGGCTAATTAAAGCAGTATTTGTGTCATTTAATAAAAATGTGTAAAGTCCATAATTTTTTAATGTAACCCTTCTAATTAAAATAACAATGACAGAAAAATATGGCCAGCCCACTGGGCGGCAGTACACTGTTATCAGAACCTTTTGTAGCAGGACCTCAGAGCCAAGCAGGGCTGGGCAGGTGGAAAAGCATGCACACACATGTTCTCCTTCAATCCTCCAAGCCCAGTAAAGTTCATATGATTTCTATTCACACCTTGCAGAGAGATTAAAAATGTGCCTCATCACACAACCTACAAGGGGCTCAGTCCAAATGTGAAACTAGGCTGTCTGATTGCAGAGGCCCCACGAGTGACCACAAAAAAAGATTGGCGTAAGTAGAATCATATGCCAGTGTAACCCTTACAGTGAATCAAAAAACAGAGAATTGTCTCCAGACTCTACTCTTTGATTTGGTTGGTTTCCTTTAGGCAGAGAGATTTCCTTAATTATGTAAAACCTATTTAAAGAACTGTTCCCTGATTCATCCCAGGAGGGAAAAAAAACGTGCACACGTAATATCTTTGCATCTTGAAATTGTGAATATTTGTCTTTTCAAAGCTGATTGTTTTTCTGTGCTTATCTTCTGGGATTTTATGCACAGCTGGACAAGAGGCAGCCAGTCTGCATTCGGTCCCCAGTGAGGTCTTTCTATCTACTACATCCTGCCTACCGTATAGCCAGGCCTTATGCTAACTCTGAGGGGGACCTGCAGAATGTTGTTTCAGGAAGCTCTTGCAATATAAGATGAGGACCACTTCTCCTGGAAAATGCTAGATTTGAGTCACTTCTAACTTCCTACCACTCCTAATACCATTCTTGTTTTTAAGCAGGAAATTTATATGTTCTTCTAATTTGTATTGTTCTTTAGAACACGATAATCCAGTTTTTGGTAAATTTATCATCAAATACATTTCATTTAACTATACAGCCCTATACCCATTTTTAATTTTTGGATTTTAATTTTTGAAACAATATGGATATATTGTCTCAAACAGAAAAGTGCACAAATCAAAAGTATGCAGCTCAATTAATTATCAAAAATGAATTTACCTATGTAGCCACTATGCAGGTCAACAAATTGAAGATTTTGCAGCATTTCAAAAGCCCTCTTGTACACCCTCCTAATCATCACTCACACTTTCTCCAAGTAACCACTGCCCCAACTTCTAGCACTGTGGATGAGGTTTACCTGGTTTTTGACTTTACATAAATTAAGTCATACAATATGCACTCTTTTAATTCTTTCTGAATTCACCCATGTTGCCACATATGAGTACAGTTAGAGTTCACTTATTTTCATTACAATATGGTATTCCATTGCATGAGTATACCATAATTTATGTAAATATGCTACTGTTGATAGATATTTGTGAATTGCAATGCTTAAGAAACAGAAGGGGATTATGTATAAAATATGGAAAGATATGCTACGTAACAAAAATAACAATAACCTAATAAAAACATCTTAAGAGATACTTTTTTAAAAGGCATATTCAAATAATCAAAAACCATGAGAAAGCTTTCAACCTCATTAATCATCCAGGAAATATAACTTTAAGCCAGGATGAAATGCTACTACACACCCACTAAAATGGCTAAAATAAAAAGACTGACTAGATCAAGTGATGATCAGGATATGAAACAACACAAATTCCTGTATAATCTTGGTGTATAATTGGTGCAATCACTTAAGAAAGCAGTCTGGCATTATGTACTAAAATTGAACATATTTCATTTTTTACTATAAACTTATATGTGTTTTTAAATGCATTTAAAAATACATGCTTAGAGAAACAGGCTAGGCAGTAATTTGTGTAAAACTACTTTTGGGGTCTTAACTTCTCACAAACTTTTATATGTACTTTTAGAATTATGTAGCAGCTAAAACAAACCCTAACAGTTACTTACATTACATTAATTTTCTCAAACACCTTCCAGTTCAATCTCATTATACTCTAACAAGATTATATTTCATGTAAAAGACTGCATTTAGCACATTGATAATTTAGAAAGGAAAGTGCAGAAGGGTTCTTTGAACTCTCTTACTTGGTGATTAAATAGTGCATTATTCACTAAGCACCTACTGTGGGCCAGAGATGGCATGAGGCACTGAAAGTTGGCTGGAGAAAAGACAAATAAAGGCAAACCATTTAAATATTTCAGTCTGTCAAATCTCAACACTCTTCTCACTCTCCCTAGGTAATACCCCATACTTTCAGTCTTCTCCCAAGAATCTTTTCCTGGGACCTCTAGGCTTATTATTTCCAATTTTTTTATTCAACCCAGACCTTTCTTCTTAACACCAGTCTCTTATCTCGACCCTGCTGTTGGATGTTCAGTTCCTCAAGCTACCCCAGCTCAACACACCTAAATTTAATTCACCTTCTCCCACACCATCTACTCTACAAGGGGTTACAGTATCCATACAATCTTTGAAGCTAGATATTAAACTGTCATCTGAAAGCTTCCTGTCCCTTATCCTCAACATCTGTTTAATTACCAAATCCTGCTGGTTTTACTTCCTCCTTACTTTCATCCTCCTGTATTAGTATCTGCCTGCACAACAAAAGTGGCTTCCTAGCTGTCCCTCTGTTACCTCCAGGCAACACAATTGAAACAGCTCTGACAAGTACAACCCCATCCCCCTGACTTCTCCATCACCTTGAGCACAGAACATAACCTACAGTCATCTCAGTTTAAGTTATAAAAACAGAAAATATTCAGAAACTGTTAACAACCATTGCTTCTAAAAGGACAAGTTGTTGACTAACGCAATGGGACAGGAGATTTACTTTACTATTAATTTATCATTTTTTATATATTTTTTTAATTTGCTCCCAGAGTCAGGTATATAAGATTCTGCATATTTGCAACAAGTGGCCTACAAATTTGGGGTGAATGTCCTGATAGTCAAATGCTGCAAACATGGTCAAGTAAAAGTCACATGTTCATCTAGATAAAATCAAACCATGGGGAAGCTGGGATGGCTCAGAGGGTTAAGCGCTCGCTTTGCAGCCCCGTAGCCCAAGGATCAAATCCCAGCTCTGGGCCAGGCAGACCCATATGCTGAACTGGGGTGTGCCCCCAGTTCAGTTCTCACCAGGGCCTATGCGGGAGGCTCCTGGCCCAGTTCCTGCCCTGCGCAGCCCTGTGCCCAACTGTGGAGTGAAACTATGTGGAAAACTAATGCTGTCAACTATGGAGACTGCTCTGGGCCCTCCCCTTTCTCTCTGTCTCTCTCTCTCTGTCAAAAAATAAATAAAAATAAATCTTTAAAATCAAACCAGCTACTGAGAACAAGTCCAGCTTTTTCTGGTTCTAAAAATCAAAGAAATTTTCCCGTGGGTCCTCATAAAAAGAACATTGTATAGGGGAAATCTTCAACAATATTTTCAAATAGTTTCAACAGTTACTTTCAGGTTGCACAATCTTAGAATATTTCTCCCGGCAAACCAAAAGCATAACCCTAAAACACAATTGGGTACAGCAGTTCTCTCAGGGGCTAACCATCTCATTTGATGGTTTTAGATGCGCCCCTCAAATTAGATCTCATAATATGGTCTGTACATGGTAACAATATTTTCCTTAACGACACTAGGAACCTTGCCAAGTCAGAACTGCCAACAAAGGAACAATCGGATTGTGAGATAATCAGCTTGCCTTTCAGTATCAGGAGGTGGTAGAACAGATCCTTGTCTTACAAATTTGAAGTGAATAATTTCTAAAATTCCTTCAAAAATTAAGATTGCACAAGGTAGTGGATTCATACACCTTCAAGTTACCTTCTTAATGTTTACATGCATCTCTACGAATTAGGAGTTGTTCTTCAAATAAATTTAAGAACTATAGGCTGCCTTGCTGGCTGTGGGGTAGGGGAGGCTTCCTTGTACTTAGAAAAATCCCTGAATAGAATTATTAGCATTGCTTTAAGGGAAACCAAGCACTAAATTTGTAACTAAATTTGAGGAATCTAAGAAGAGGACCCCGGGACCCCGAGTCCCAGTTCCCTGTCTATCAGCTATCCTTTGTGCTTAATATTGTTAAGCAATTCTTACAAAACAAGTAGCACTACAACATTTACCCTATATTTTCTTACATCCACAAGAAGATATCTCAGCCTCAGTCTACACAAAGCCACAAGCCAGAGAGCCAATCCTCTTTTAAACACAAGCACACACACACACACTTCAAAATAGAAAAATTCCTTTAAGTACAAGGAAAAAGGAAAGAAAAAAGGAATGGGAGGAGGGGGAGGAAGGAGAGGAAGGAAGGAAGGAGAGAGGAAAGAAAAATGAATTCATGGACCTAGTTCACAAGGGACAAGAGGGGAAGGAGAGGAAGCCGGGATGGCTCAGTGGGTTAAGCGCTCACTTTGCAGCCCCAGGGACCGAGGATCGAATCTTGGCCCTGGCTCCTGCGGACCCATGTGCTGAACTGGGGCGTGCCCCCAGTTCAGTTCTCTCTCTGTCTCTGTCTCTCTCTCTCTCTTTCTCTCTGTCAATAACAATAAATAAAATTTTTTAAAAGTGGGGAAGGAGATAAAAGTCCTTTCCACCCAGGCTAAAGCAAGGCACTGGCTTTGCCAAAATGCTCTGCATCTCTGTCACACATTCCATCAGCACCTAAAAGATAAGTAAATACCACTCCTGCTAGCCCGAGGCTGAAGCAGAAACAAGAGAGGAAAAAAAGGTTGAGAATCGGTCTGGCTGGGAGTATATGCAAACTAAATCAAATGTATTGTTCCAAATTTACAGTGGGTCATCTCTTCTTTTTTTTTTTTATTTCTTTTCAATATCGAATGAAGGGCTGACCAGCAAGGTCAAACTCCCCTTATTAATGAGGCATTGCTGGGGCTCTGTCTCATTAGGGCACTCAGAACTGTGCATTTACTGCAATTTGCAGCACTTAATAGAGAAAGGTCAGAGCAGGTCACGTTCAATTTCCACTTGGCAGAGGGAGGAAAAATGGAAGCAATTCATTTGCACAAATTTGAATAATTCTTCTCAGTCTCCTTTTCTTTATCTACGTCTGGATAATTCCTGCATCTTACCTCACTCACAATCATTTCAAAACTGCCAGCAGCCGGATTTCTATGAAGGCTGTAATGGAGCTGACAGATTCTATGAATCCAGGTGTCAAAATAAAGCCTCTGGCTTTGTCCCCTGCCCCCCTTCTCACAACAGGGAATAGGAGCTGCCTCTGGTGAGCTCTTAAACTTATCATAAATGTATCAAGATTGCTGTGGGCCATGAAACAGCTGTAGACAATTAATCTTTCCACAATTCTTCCGCATAAGAATTGCTTTCCCTGAAAAGTAACATCTGCCGTGCTGAGGTGATTATTCACGGCCCAGGGGCGCCACCATAGTTTTATGCATAGAGCCATCAGTGGCAATGAAGCAAAATTTATAGTTTTCCCTGGTTCAGTAAAAATAACATTTCAGCTGCATTAAAACATCATCCATCAGCATTGTCCCCGAGCCCAGAGCCCATCTCATCCAAAGAAATTAAAAAGTATTCGTTTTAATGCTAACTTCTGAAGCTTGCGATGACATTACTGCCTTTATTTTTGGAGGGGGTGGGGAGTAATATCACAGAAGAAGATGAAGAAAAAGGTTATATAGCACAGTGAAGCTGATATTAAATGTGCTACTAGATAGTAACGATATCCCAATTACTGGACTGCTGGTTCTAATTTAGTCTAACCACTGAATGCTTAA
>PVKE010014357.1:13464-35125 GCA_004027555.1 Craseonycteris thonglongyai
AGGTCTTCTAAATGATAGTTACATATTAGAGCCCCTAGGAAGCTTTTTAAAAATCCTGATGCCAAGGTCCCACCCAGGCATATTATTAATACATCAGAACCTGTGGCGGGGTGGGGGGTGGGGGTGGGGGGTGGGGGGTGGGATTGAGTATAGTATTTGTTTTCAAATCTCCCTCAGCACTGCATCAAACTTGGGGTTGCTCTCAAAATGAAAAGGCATCCTGGAGCTCTATTTTTAGAAAATTACCAGTTTCCAAACTGGATGTACCAATATTTAAAGATAAGAAAATAAAGGAAGAGAAAGAGGTGTAGTTGAGGTCATTTGCTCTACCTAGGACTTCATACACAGTGCAGGTCTCCAAATACATCAATTTACAAATAAGATCTAAGTAATATGTTATTTCCACACTCACTGCATTCCACTGAGCCACCCTTATAATACTTATGTTTTAAAAATATCAAATGAGTCCATGTCGTCAACGCTTGGTCGGGCACTATGTTCCAAGTCCTGTGCTATATGCTAAGAGTGCACAGATTAGTAAAAGGGACATCCTGCCTTTGAGCAGCTTACAGTCCAAGAGGAAAGGATATAAAACCAATAATTAAAATGCAGGTGATAACTGACATAATAAAAGCATTTTAAAAAGGAGCTGTGTTGCCCAGCAAATATAATTGTCAGCTGGGGAGAGGAGAAGAAAAAAGGTGTCAATTTCAATGGCGTCCAGAGAAACAGAGGGATTAGAACATCCACCATTTCAACTATCATCTGGCAATTGTGTCATCATACCTAAAAACACTACTCTTCAAGGTCACAAACTACTTGACTTAGAAAGCCACTAAAATTTTGAGGGAGAGGGGGGAACTGAGAGGTAATGAGCAGGAAGGTGAGATGTCTGGGCTCCAGGGCTACAGCTCTGATATATCAACGGTGCTGCCTCCGAGGCAGGTGTTATAAGGTGCAACGCTCTATAGAGGATGTCTTAAAATCAATGTTTGTCCTTGGCATGTTTTCATCCAAAAGTGAACGCTCATCATTTTTTACTCATTGGAGATTCTCCTAATTTCACAGTCAATGAAACACAGATTTCACTGCAAGCCAAAAGTTGAATTTCACAAAGGTCAAAGGGAAAGTTCAAGTTGCTGTGTCAGTGAGTCCCAAACCGCAGGATGAGATGTGCTGATCTGTCACGCAGAATAACCTCACCCTGGGAGTGACTCCTTGCCTGACAGGTAGTGCTCAGGAGAACACAGATCCTCAGGACACGTTCAAAGGACAGCAAGGTTCTACAGTATTTTTAAGGTGATCATATTTCTTTGTTTTTTGATTTAAAAATACTAATTTTGGGGAAGCCGGGATGGCTCAGTGGGTTAAGCGCTCACTTTGCAGCCCCGGGGACCAGGGATCGTATCCCAGCCCCGGCCCGTGCGGAACCATATGCTGAACTGGGAGCTCCCCCAGTTCAGTTCTCTCTCTGTCTCTGCATCTCTCTCTCTCTCTCTCTCTCGCTCTCTCTCTCTCTCTCTGTCAAAATAAATAAATAAATAAATATATATATTTTTAAAAAATACTAATTTTTTTTAGAAGGAAGGGCTGTGTGCCCTTTGTTGAAAGAATCTTTTTAATAAACAGGTGCTTAGTCATAATTAAGGTATATGAGGGCTGTCCAGAAAGTATCTAGCCATGTAACCATTCTCATATTGACAATGGCTGAAATTTTTTCAGACATCATATATATACACATATATACACACACATAGATATATATACACATACATATATAGACATAGAAAGTTGTTTAATATATTTTTAAGTTTTAAATATACAGATATATAAATTTATATATAGTTATATATAAAATATAAAAATAAATTAACATACACATGTTATAAAACTTTAAAAATACATTATATGTAACTATAGATGAATATACTCATATATAAAGTCTAATAAATAGCTGGATAGATAGATATTAGAATATTTATGTTCAATTTTCCTCATATCATCTTTTCATAACAGTGTTTCTTTACTCTTTGCTGAATATATGTAACAGAAGCTCTATGAAAATGGTTCTGGAAGGATACAGGACTTTTAACCAAAGTTGACAATACAATAAAAAAAGTATTCCAATGAAAGAAAAAATTACTAAGGAGTATATACTAATAAACTAAGGTTTAAAATGTAATGTACAAAAATAAAAATGAGAAGGAAACAAATTCTAGAAGGAATGTTTCTAAGCACACAAACCTGTAGGAATATTGTTTTGAAAGTTAAAACCCAGTCTGGATTGAGGATTTGGAAAATATACGTACAACAAATGTTTCCTTTTAAAGTTGTTTATTGTCACAAAACAAAGAAGGCATCATGGCCAACCCACTTTGTGGAATCAGAGCTTTATAACACCTTTTTTTTTTCTTTTTGTTTTTTGAGTCTTCTCTATCTGGAGCATGACCTTCACTCTGGAGAGGAGAACACTGGTGTGATTTAAGTGCAGGCTTACCACAGATGCCAGGATAACTCAACAGGTTGAGCACTTGCCTTGCAACCACAAGGTCTGGAAATCAAATCCCGGCCCTGCCCTGTGCAAACCCACATGATGAACTGCAGTGCAACTTGTAGTGAAGGTTTTCGCCTCCCATGAGGGAGGCCCCGAGTTCAGTTCCACCCAGTGTGACCCCATATCCACTTGTGTGAAATTAAACTATGTCAAAAAACAAATGACCTACAATAATGGAGATTGCTCCGGGCCCTCCCCTTCTCTCTGTCTCTCTCTGTCTCTCTCTCTCACGTTCTCTCAAACAATAAAGTAAACCTTAAAAAAAAAAAAAAAAAAAAAAGAGTAGGCTTACCAGACTTACTTTTTTAAATGTGACAGAAAACAAAGGCACTGTCCCATTTCAAATGATACATCTGGTCAGCCTACTGATATCTTGAATTTAGCCCAGTGAGACTAGACTGACCAGACATATCATTTGAAATGGAGCAGTACCGTTGTTTTCTGTCCTGTTTACAATGGTATGTCTGGTCAGCCTATTTAAGAGGAATTAAAGACCAAGAAAGGTTTAAGGACAGCAAGGACATGGCCAGAAGCTTTAAATAAATTTGTTTCAGGCCCAAAATAATTACAGTACATTCTAAAGTATTGGGGGAAAAACAGTCGTGATCCCACTACCATGGTCAAAAATGCTAAAAAAGGGAAAGATTCCCAAGAACCAGAGGGGAGCAAATGTCTGTATTTTTTTTTTTATGAAAAATGGATTCAAGAAACATTTTATATTGAACCTCGGGATAATTTTAGATGGTTTGTGAGCATTGGGATATGAAAATGGGGTTCACTTGGATAAACTGGACTAGTCTCATTTCCTCTGGGATTCCAAGACAGATAGGCTGCAAGGTGCCAAAGACTTATTTCATCTTGATTTCACCAAACCATTTAATAAAATGTCTCACATTTTTGTATTCATGATAGAGAAACGTAGGTTAAATGAACAAGAATAGAATGTATAGGATTTGTAGCTATTAAACAGAGTTAATTAAATAACAGAAAGAATCCTGAGGAAGCTGGTATTCCTGACTGCAGGTGCAAAAATCTTTGTTCAGTATTATCATCTCAAAAGGAGAAATCTTTCTCAAGATGCAGGTGGTGCAGGCTGAGAAGGGAAGCTAACACTGCACAAAGTTGCCGGCTGCACCATCATTGAATAAGTTGAGAGCTGGCTCATGAGTTAGAATAGATGAAAATGTTTTAAAAATACATGTTAAGCCCAACATCCACACTCAATCCATTGCAGCCACAAAGCCACCTCAAGCTAATCAGTGACCTAATAAAAGAGGTCTCATTAAACGCAAGACTAACACAATTCTAATTTTAATTTCAACAAATGAAATTCTAGACAGTTCTAGCAAATTTAATGACGCATTATTTATAAACAAAAAAGTACAATGAGAAATAAAGTTGTTATTCAGGCCATAAGATTAGATACCCAGAAAATCCAAGAAAGTCAAACTATTTGAATTGATTCTAAAAGCTAGTAAAAGTGGCAATACAGATGATATTACAGAAATTAAATATTTTTCTATTTGTCTAGAAAACTACTTTGAAAATATAAATACTGGGGAAGCTGGGATGACTTAGTGGGTTAAGAGTTCACTTTGCAGCCCCAGGGACTGAGGATCAAATCCTGGCCCTGGCCCCGACCCATGAAGACCCATATGCTGAACTGGGGTCTACTTCCCATGCGGGAGGCCCCCAGTTTGGTTCTCACCCCCTGGTTTATCCCCTGGCTCAAGGGGGTGTGCCTCCCATGTGGGAGGCCCCCAGCCCAGTTCCTGCCTTGTGCACCCTCCCCTCCCCGCCCATCTGTGTGGAATAAAACCATGTTGAAAACTGATGGCATACAACTATGGACACTGATATGGGCCCTCCCCCTTCTCTCTGTCTCTATCTCTCTCTGTCTCTGTCAAAAACAATAAAATAAATCTTTAAAAAAAAACAAACGGGGGAAGCTGGGATGGCTCAGTGGGTTGGGCGCTCACTTTGCAGCGCTGGGGACCAGGGATCAAGTCCCGGCTCCGGCCCGTGCGGAACCATGTGCTGAACTGGGAGCTCCCCCATTTCGGTTCTCTCTCTGTCTCTGTGTCTCTCTCTCTCTCTGTCAAAAATAAATAATAAAAATATATTTAAAAAAAAACAAAAAAAAAAACAAACAAGTAGCTGGGATGGCTCAGCGGGTTAAGTGCTCGCTTGCAACCCCGGAGACCAGGGATCGAATCCTGGCTCCAGCCCAGGCAGACCCATATGCTGAACTGGGTGTGCCCCCAGTTTGGTTCTCATTGGGGCCTATGGGGGAGGCTCCCAGCCCAGTTCCTGCCCTGTGCAGCACCACGCCCACCTGTGAATTGAAACTATATGGAAAACTAATGCTGTCAACTATAGAGACTGCTTTGGGCCTTCCCCCTTCTCTCTGTCTCTGTGTGTGTGTGTCTCTCTCTGTCAAAAACAAATAAAAATAAATCTTTAAAAAGAAAATATAAATACTTTAAAATCTCATGCATAATTGTAAAAAGAGATAAAAATAAAATATCTAGGATAAATAAAAATAAATGACAGGATCCATATAAAAAAAAATCTAGTAAAATTTTACCAAGAGTTTTTTAAAAGCCTTGAATAAGTAAAGAGATATCAGACATTTCTGAATACTAATAAAATTTGATTTAAAATCTCAGTTAAATATTTTTAATTAAAGAGGTCTAAATTAATCTGGAACAATAAGGAAGGATCCAAAATCTATTTTTAAAATAAACACCATAGGATGCCAGGATAGCTCAATAGGATGAGGGCTTGCCTTGCTACCAGGAGGTCCAAGAATCAAATCCTGGCCCTGGCCATGAAAACCCATATGCTGAAGTGTGGCATAACTGGTAACCACCAGGATGGTGGTGAAGGTTCTCGCTTCCCATGTGTTCGTTCCTGCCCCGTGCAGCCCCACATCCACCTGTGTGGAATGAAACCATGTCACAACTGATGATGTATAAGAATGGAGACTGTTAGGGAAGCTGGAATGGCTCAGCGGGTTGAGGGCTCGCTTTGCAGCCCCGGAGACCAGGGATCGAATCCTGGCTCTGACCCATGAGGACCCATGTGCTGAACTTAGGAGTGCCCCCAGTTAAGTTCTTGCCAGGGCCTATGCAGGAGGCTCCTGACCCAGTTCCCACCCTGCACAGCCCTGTGCCCACCTGTGGAGTTAAACTATATGGAAAACTAATGCTGTCAACTATGGAGACTGCTCTGGGCCCTCCCCCTTCTCTCTGTCTCTCTCTGTCTGTCTCTCTGTCTGTCAAAAACCAATAAAAATAAATCTTTTAAAAAAAAATTTTTTTTTTTTAAGAATGGAGACTGCTCTGGGACCTCCTCCCTTCTCTCTCTCTCTCACCTTTTCTCAAACAATAAAATAAATCTTTTAAAAAATAAATAATAAAGATACCATGAAGGGGTAGTAGTCCCATGAAATATTAAAACAAATTATAAAGCTGTAATAAATAAACCAGTATCATACTGACTTGAGAACTGTTATATAGATCAGTTGAAAACAATAAAGCTATGATATATAATGAGAACTACCTCATTAATCAGAAACAAAGACAGCTTTTTAATGCATGGTTCTGCTGAGAGCTTGTCAGTTGTTTAAAAAAATAAGTCTGGATCAATTCATACTGTGCCAAAAAAAAATTCCAGCAAGATTCAACCGTTTAATAAATCACATCATAAGTAGTCAAAGAAAATATAGGCAAGTATTTCTATAATTTCTTTATGAGGAAAGACTTTTCAGGAATGCAAGAAATAGAAGAAAGCATAATAAAAAGAAAGTGAAATTGAAAATTACATAAAACAAGTTTCATTTTTTTTAAAGATTTATTTTTATTGTTTTTGACAGAGAGAGAGATACAAAGACAGAGATAGAGAGAAGGGGGATGACCCAGAACAGTCTCCATAGTTGCACATCATTGGCTTTTCCACATAGTTTCATTCCACAGGTGGGCACGGGGCTGCACAGGGCAGGAACTGGGCCAGGGTCTTCACCCCGGTGAGAACTGAACTGGGGGCACTCCCCAGTTCAGCACATGGGTCCACACAGGCTGGGGCCGGGACTCAATCCTCAGTCTCCAGGGCTGCAAAGTAAGCGCTTAACCCACTGAGCCATCCCGGCTTCCCCTAAGTTTCATTTCTTTGTAACATAAAATTAGAAAAAAAAATTGAATGGTAAGAAAAGGGAACATTAAAAAGTAAACAAGAAACTCAAAAAAATATTTGGAGTAAATATTATAAACAATAGGTTAAAGTTCTTGAAAAATAAAAAGTTCACAACACAAAAAACTGATAAAAAAATTGAAGATCATAGTAAATGAGCAAATACAAATAGTTCATTTAAAAATAAAATTATATAACAAATATTTGAAAAATTAGCTTTACTAATAATCAAAAGTTGAAATTAAAATGCAAAACTATTTTGCCTGCTAATATAACAATTGTTTTAAAATAAGAAATCCTAATGTTTGTGAAAGCACAATGAAATAGATACTTTCACACACTCCTGATGAAAGTGTGAATTCGTGCAACATTTTTAGAAATAAATTTGGCAATATAAATGAATAACCTGGAATGTGATCTTGCTCTTCAACCCAGTAATTCCACTTTAGGAGTAAATATTAAGAAAATAATCTAAATTAAGGTGATTAATTTTTTTAAGTCTTAAAGCATGGAAATATTTATTATCTAATAACTTTAATATAAAAGAATATCAAGCTCACAGTGGAATGGTAATTACAATGAGAATCTAAATTTATAGGCAAATATGTCTTATGTACTGAATTGTATCACCCAAAAAATGTATGTGTTAAATAAAGCCCTAACCCCCAATACCTCAAAATGTGACTATATTTGTAAAAAAGGTCTGCAAAGAGGCAATTAAGTAAAATGAGGCCATTAGGTTAGGTCCTAATTCAAACTGACCAGTGTCTTTACAATAGTTAGAACACACACAAAAATAATGTGTAGAGAACAGGACAATCATGTAAAAAAGCAGCAAGAAGACAGCCATAAAGAACCAAGGGGAATCCAACCCTGCAGGCACCTTGATCTTGGACTTGCAGCCTCCAGAATGATGAGGAAATATATTTCTGTTGTTTAAGCCACGCAGTCTATGGTATTTTGTTAAGGTAGCCGTAGCAAACTAATACAACATGTTACGAGTACAATATTAGAAGGTAAAATAAGAATATACATTTGTGTATACATTCAGATTTAATTATGTTTAAATTTTTTCTTAGACTAAAGACTGAAAGAAAATATATACTCTAATGACTGACTGTTGCCTCTGAGTGGTAGAATTATTAGTAAATATTTTTATTCTTCTTTATACTTTCCATAATTTTCAAATGTTCTACAATGAAACTATACTCCTTCTGAAATCAGGAAAAAGAATATCGTTTAATGAAAGTCCAGTGTATAAACAGAGGATAAGAAAACTCTCACAATAAAAAAATTCTGCACAAAAGATATAAGGATTAATAAATCTTGAGGACATTTTGCTCAGTGAAAGAAGCCAGTCACAAAAAAAGGTAAATACTGTATAATTCTCCTCATATGAGATATCTAAAGTAGCCAAACTCAGAAACAGATAGTAGAATAGTGGTTACCAGTGGCTGTGGGCAGCTGAGGGAGCAGGAAATCGGGAGTAGTTGTTTAATGAGCAGTTTTAGTGTTTTAAGACAAAAAAAATCTTAGAGATCTGTTACACAAAAATGTTACTATACTTAACACAAGTGAACTTACACTTAAAAATGACTAAGATGGTAAATGTAAAGTTATGCACTTTTACTACAACTAAAAATTAAAATAAATAAGACAAAGGATTAGAGTTGACTGAAACTCAATATGAGTTAACACTTTGACCTAATTATAAAAAAGCTTTTAGGGGATGCTGGGATAGCTCTGCAGGTTGAGCACTTGCCTTGCAACTGTGAGGCCTGGGGTTCGATTCTTGGCACTGACCTGTGTAAACCCATATGCTGAACTGTGGCACAACTGGTAACTGTGGATGGCACAGTGGTGAAGGTTCTCACCTCCTAAGCAGGAGGCCCCCAGTTCTGTTCCAGTCCCATGCAGCCCCACATCCACCTGTGTGGACTAAAAGTATGTCACTACTAATGATGTACAACTATGAAGACTGCTCTGGGCCCTCCCTCTTCTCTGTTTCTCTCTCTCTCTCTCTCTCTCTCTCTCTCTCTCTCTCTCTCACTCTCACACACACACACACACACACACACACACACCTCAGAAAACACTAAATTCAAAGTGTTTAAAAAGCTTTTATTCTATCTTCGATATTTTTATCAAAGGAATAAATGCACATGGTTACATTATCAAATAGAACATAAGGGCTTATGATTAAAAATTGCCTACCCACTTCATTCTATTCATTGTCCTTCACAGTCTCTTTGTTATTATAAAGTTTATACTTTTTTATTCTCTTGTTTCCATGGGAGTTATAGTAGAAAAGAAAATAAATGAGAATGTACACTCTGCCATCTTGAACCAGAAGTTCAATTCTATCTTAAATTGTATAAAAATGGGATATCCGAGCAAAAAGAATCTAGTACAACTCTTAAGAGAATGAAATTTAATTCTAGACCAGATTTCAAGTTACAGTCTTACATTCTAATAGATATGTAATATAATCCATCTGATCTGAGTTTCCTCATATGTAAGAAATCATAATCCTCTTAGTTACCATAAAAATTAAATGAATGGATAGACAGGAACTGACATGGAGTAACTGCTCAGTAAATGTTGCTTCTTATTGCAATCTTTGAGATCGTTATTCTAGAGTAGGTGGACAACTTCCTGAAGGTGGTGTTTATTTCTTGGTGCTACATGTTAAAGGAAATATTGATAGCTACAAATAGCGACCAGTATTTTAAGATGAGTCAAAGCACATTAAGAATCTGGGAATATTTTGTCTACAAAAGACAGTTTGATGTATGTGAGAGCCATTTTCAAATATGATATTATTATAGAGGGTAGACCTAGAATCAGTGAATGAAAGTTATAAGAGACAGATCATGGTTTAATACCAAGACGAACAAACTAATAGTTGAAGCATTATAAATATGTGAAGCTGAAGTGAGCATGTTTGGAAATTTTGAATGAAGTTATATTATTCAGGGTTCTTCAGCAAAACAGAACCAATAAAGTGTGTGTGTGTGCCTGTGCATGTGCATGTGTGTGTAAAGAAACTTCTTATAATAATTGGCTCATGTGATTTATGGGGGCTGTCAAGTCTTAAAGATCCTCAGGGTGAGTTAGCAAGCTGGAAATCTAAGAGAGCCTATGGTGTAGTTCTAGTCCAAGGCCAACAAGCCCAAGATCCAGGAAGAGCTGATATTTTAGTTAGTGTTCAAAGGCAGAAAGTGCTGATGTTCCAGATCAAAGGCAGGCAGGCAGGAGGGTCAACCTTTTTGTTCTATTCAGGCCTTTACCTGACTAGATGAAACTCACCCACATTAGTGAGGGCCATCTGCCTTACTCAATCTCTACCAATTTAAATGTTGACCTCACTGCCAAAACCTTCACAGAAAAACCCGGAATAATGTCCAGCCAAGTATCGGGGCACAACAAGGCCCAGTCAAGTCACATAAAATGAGTCATCACAGAGAATTCCAAAATGAAGTGAAAGGTTGGACTGATAACCTATACAATCGTTGCAATAAAACTGAGGGACTAGGCCTACCACCATAGTTAACATTCTTTCCTAGCCTCCAAAGTACCTCTGTTTCTAGAAAAATTGAAGCTAGTAGTTAATTTTGATGTGTTCATATCTAAAAATCACAGTATCTATGATGCTGAGAAACTACTGGAAGGGTCCCATCACAGAGAACTCAAAAACGATGGTGAACTTAAAAGGTTAATCAGTTGTAATGAGTTTTTCTGCTTGCTGCTTTTCTGGAAGTATACGTATTCTTATTTAAAACAGAAACGCAGCAGCAACTAAGCACTCCTCTTTGGCATCATATACAAGGGCTATCCAGAAAAAATCCAACCATAAACGCTTCTATTTTCCATATTACGTGGCTAGACTCTATCTGGACAGCCCTCACATATCACATAATACACCAATTTAAAGCAATACGATATAAGTTCAAATTTTTTCCCTTCCCCTAACACCCTGACTTTGAGAAAACTACTTAATCTCTCAATTCCTTCTTTTGGATTTCCAATCTCATCCACTATCCACAAGCCAATTAGTAACTTAAACATTATCTTTACTCTTCCTTTTTCCTCACTACCCATTATATCATATTAACTAACAAGTCTTGTCTACTGACCTCCTAAATGTCTCTCATTTGTTTATTTCATCCTACTTAACTTCTAAGCCTCCATTTAACTGCCACATCTCCAGGATCTCTTTCCTAATCTCCAGGAAACAGGTGCCCATCTTTTGATCTATGACTCCCTGGACTTCCCCATGCCTAGAACATCACTCTGCATAATAAAAATTTTTATCCAAATCCCATTTCTTTACTGTCTTGTTCACTATTTGTATCCCAGTGCTTGGCACATTGTAGTAGCTCAATAAACATTTAATTAAGTGTATAAATAGAAAAAAAAATGAGCCAGTCACCAGAATAAAGTGTGCACCTATTTTTTTTTTTAATAAATGGCCTTCTTAAAAGAATATAAGAAATGGGAAATCATAGTTCAGGAAGGAAGGGAGGTTACAGAAAGTAAAGGGAACTGATATATAAGACAAGTCATAAAATCTGAGAATTTCAAAGACCTGAGAAATTCCCTACTCATTTTATACATGAAGGATCCAAAAAGTTAAAGCAATTTGCCCCAAATTACATGAGTTGGTGCTAAAGCAAGGACACCAGTCTTGGTCCTATGACTCCCTGATACAATACTACCAAGCCCAAAATGTCTGCAGGAGAGAGGGGAACAAACTGAATTGTCTTCTTTACTCTTAGCAAGGGTGCTGGCACTCAGTCACTTATTTCCTGTGTGAGTTTCAAGGTAATAATATGAGCTAGAGAGACAATATTCTGATTCATTGTTCCCTGGGCCCATTCGCCTTACAGCTGAGTAATAATGTCTCCCTATGAGGCTGTGCTGTCATTCTCCTAGGCGTCCTTGAATACTTTCAACAGTCTTGTGGGAAATGAAGGGTGAGGTGTTGGTTTCCCATAGAAGAAACAGAGTGGCTAATTTCCTTTTCTCCTCCCCAACACACCCATTTCAAACTCATCCATCACCGCTCAGGAAAGTACAATACATGAAACAACAAGAATAAAAGCATTTATATTAAATTCCTTGTGGGTGAACTTTGCAGATAAAGCAGAACAATCTGATCTTAGCAAGTTAAATGGTTTGCAAATCACAATGTGGTATACCCTTCAGATGCATCCTTATGTAAAATAAATCACCTAGTATTACCATAACAGTATTTGGAGAATTTGCAAGTGCAGTAGAGTGAGAGAAGCTTGCTTCAGAAAATCTGCACACACACACACACACACACACACACACACACACATACACTTGTATGAATTTATACCAGGGGTCTCCAGCCATTAAAAAAGAGACAACTAATTTTTTATTTACCTAAAGTCATAACTGCTTGATAGGACTATTGAGACAAGGGAAAAGAGGATTAGAGTTTGAAAGCAGGAAAGGGAAGAATAAAGGATGTTGTCATTGAGTCCCTGAGTATATAAAATCAGAGACAAGAGGAAAAAGATGGCTTTTCTCTCCCTTATGAAAATCACAGTAAGCTTCTTAGAAAGATTATAGAACAATATTAAGCAATAAAATATTGTAGTTGATACTAATCCATTGATTGCAGACCATATATTTTATATATGTATTTGCACACATTATTTGATTGCATGTATGTGCATTCATATATGCATTTGTGTATGTATACAAATATTCATAAAGATTGTACTTGCTAAACAAACAAAAAAGGTTAGCAGCTTTCTGTTGGTAGGACATCTACTTCCACATTATGCCTTGACATGACCATATCTTTCCTATCACTAGTGGTGTGCCTGTTTGAAAACAACTTGCCAAGCTTAGAACTTCAACTTGCATTCAAGAATTGAACATAAAGTAAATTCTACAATGATTGAGTCAACAAGTTAAAGTAGAATATGGGTGTTTATATCTGTATACGTAAACACAAACAAACATACATATTCCCCACATTGCTTCAAATAAACGAAGGTAGCACTTATTTAAAAATTATCTGCTTAATAACAATCTCATTATCTATGCCTAGGTAGACCATACGCTCAAACACAAAAAGGAATAATATTGAGAGAGATTTTTTTTTTTAATGTGAAATCAACTGAAAAAAGTTTCGAGTTTCTAATTATACTGTTGTATTAATAGCTACCATTTATTAATAGTAAATGTTTCCTCCTATGCTAAGAACTGTGCTTTAACAGAAACAAACAAAAACAAATAAAAAAAATAGCTCTATCACAGTTAAGGCATAAGCCTTCCTGAAGAAAAGTTAGTAATATCATCTTTATTTAAAAAGACACTGTGTGAATTGCTGACTTTGAAATATGATGATCACACATGAAAAATTCCCCCAATGCTGATAAGAAAGAAGTTGATTTATTTTCCTTACGCATGTAACTGAAAAGTGCAGCACATTGCAATTTGCAAATCATTTAATATACCAAGTTCAGATTGCTCTATTCTTATTGCAAAATTTAATCAGATGGTATATATTAGAAAAAAATTATTCACCAGGTTTTTTATGCAATATTCTCTTAAAGTCTAGTGGGAAAAGTGAAATTTAAGGAAGAAAAATATGAGCTAAAAAATTAAGTTAATTGAGATGGCAATACTTTTTTCAGACAAATAATTCAAGATAAACAATATTCATTCTATAAGACAAAGAGACTGCTGAGAGGCTCTAAGTTGTATATCTGGTGGGGAGTCTGAGGTCACTGTAGGTCAGTAGGATAGGCAGTCAAGAGGAAAAGCTAGACACTAATTGAGAGAAAGAAAGAGCAAATTGGAATCTGTGTCTGACTCTCGCCAACAATGAAGAACCTTCGAGTTGCTCAGAGAAGCTGAAGTTGCTGATACAGCCAGAGCTGGAAGAGCTGTGGGCCCAGGTGCTACTCCACCAAGAGGTGAGGCAGTACATCAGCCACCTGCCCACCACCTTCCAGCAGACCAGCAACAACGCAGACGACCTTCCAAGTGCAATGACTTGGGGTGGGGGAAGAGGGCAGGGGATCAGTACTTCTGCCACCAACGCTCACCTACATCTCTCCACAGGTCAAGCCTAATCCTACAGAGCAGGCCTGGGCAGACTTTTTCAGGGCAAGGGTTACTTCTCCAACTTTATTATTCAAAATTGCTTGGTGGTCCACAGAGAAGAAAATTCTGAGAGACATAGTTCCAACCTAGCTAAACTGACACCGTACAAAACCAACCCTATGAATTAATGGTGCTTTTATTTTTTCTATCTCAGTTTTTTTTGTTGTTTTTTTTTTTCCTTTCCATAATATGTTTCTGCTAACTATGAACCACATCACTGAGTTACTGGTAATATACCTTTGTGTGCAGAAAAAGTCAGTGATTTGGACTTCCAAATCTCAAAACAGATTCCACTGCATTTTAGCCCAAAAGGTATATTTCTCTAATAAAAAGATTAGCTCTGCATCATCCCACAACTTTGAAAAATTCCACCAAAAGTAAATGTATCTTTATGTTGCAACAGCGTATGGGGAGAAATAAGCAGTTAGGTTGGAGCCATGAAGAAGCCAATTTGAATTTTATCTTCACATCTACAAGTTAGATTATTCTTTTATATACAGTTATTTGCTGTAACTTAACTTCTTTAGTGTTAAAGATACTTCCTTTGATACATTGAGGTCTTTTAAATATGGAAGACTCAAAAATAGATGACAGTGTTGTTTCTTTCCCAAACATGTTAAACCCTCTATTTGATTTTGCAAAATTGTGAGGCACAAATTGTCCAGAGCGTAACACTCTTGAGTTTCTTTTTCGGCCTCTAAAGTCAACAGTTATGGTGCTAAAGTTTAATCAGTCCCATAAAATGTTACTCAGAAATTGACCTGGTGTTAGGCCTGAAGTACATTTCCTACATTAAAAAGCACTTTCAATGCAGCCAGAACAGTGTCATTGAAAGAGATAGCTAATAGATACCTGGATGCAGATGGGGAAAAAGGAGAGGGGGAAAGAAAAGTCAAATGGGAGAGAAGGCCACAAAAATCCCATTTTCAAGCATTTCCCTGAGGAGATGCGGTTGCATAGATGAATGCACAGATTGAATAATAAAGGTCTTTTACATTATTTCAGGCAGAGAGCTCCATGAATTTCACAGTGAAACCAGACAGTGTTTCCTTCTGTTGCAAACAAGAGAAGCCAACACATACAGCAGAAGCAATGCCTGATCAGAGGTTGCTACACAGGTGGCTGTTTTGAAAAATTCAGCACTGCTCATGCCACTTAGTTTTTTTAACAAATAAGGTTTTAAATAGTCATTACCTATGCCAGGAATATAACCCTTCAGTTCTAAAATCATACACACTTATTCACTATATGTGTGTATAATGTTTGTTCGTTTGACGAAGTGTATATGGAAACTCCAGTGGTGCAATCGGTTAGCACGCGGTACTTATATGAAGACACATAAACACATAAGAACTTAAAATACGTTACATTTAAAAAATGCAAATATAAAAAATTTTAATTAATTCAAACAGCCAACTTGGAGAGGAAATACCCATAGTAAAATATGTAAGTACCCCCATTCCCTGTATCTATAACTCTACCTCTAAGAGTAATCCTTGTAAACATGTTTAGCCTGCTGGGTTTGTTTTTGTTTGTTTGTTTGTTTGTTTGTTTGTTTTACAAATACATGCAACCAGTATGTCTTCCTTTGCCCTGGATGAAAACTCAAGTGGGTCTTATGACTGTTTTAGTCTCTCTTAGGTAACATCCAATCATGTGGTCACTTTAAATCTCAAACAAACAAAAAAGGCTCAAATTTGTATTTACTATATCTAAGCAAGGTAATCATCAAAACTTCACTATCAGCATGAAGTTTAAGCTGTGGTATGTGGATGCTGCTCAGATTTGCATCAGATAGAACAACTGTATTTGGGGAAGAAAGTGTGATTGATTTCTTCTCTCTTTCATCACCTCGCATTTCTATTTATCCTTCTAAAACTGCACTTTCTGATTGTTCAAGGGTTATTATGTCAGGAGAAGGGAGAAGGACATCTCTAAATTATTTATTGTCAGAGAGCTGATTTGGGACTTCTCAGGCCCTCTGGAACCTAATCTCTTTGGGACACTTCTTTAAGCACCCCTGATCCCTTCTACCTATATTGTTGTTGCTGTCTCATTCATAGTTCCCTTAATGTTGGTAAAGTACTCTCTGCTGGTTGGGACTTCCTTCTCTAGCCCAGAAATACAGCAATACCTGCAGCTTCTCTCCACTAAGGTCCGATTATTTCTGCAAGTGTTTGTTGTTCCTTGGTCAGGATCTAAGAATAAGCCACACCAGTGCTCAATCTGTGTGTTATGTGTTTCTCTGTCTCTCTCATGCACGGCCTACCTTCAGTTCATGGGAAATGCATATGGATCTTCTACTCACCACCTACAGTACTGAGGGTAGCCAAAGCAGCCACCCTCTCCATTCCTCAGAGGAAGGTCAGACACCAGTCCACCATGCCCCCAATTGCAGGGTACATGTGCCATTCTTTTCAGTGGCCCCACTGAAATCCTTCTTACCAAACTCAAGGTAATGGGCAGGTACCCCACAACCCTCATTTGAGGGGGAAGGGAAAGAAACTCAGCACATCAACAGTTCTCCCCAAATACCTCCTTTAAACCTACCTTCAATTTCTACTTCTCTGAATATTTTATATCCTCAAGGTGTAAGAGGGGTTTAAGAATCATTCATTTAGGGGATGGTGGAATGGCTCAGCAGGTTGAGTGCTCAGCTTGCAGCCCCAGGGTCCAAGGATCAAATCTTGGCCCCAGCCCATGTGGACCCATATGCTGAACTGGGGTGAACTAGGGCACACCTACCATGCAGGAGGCTCCTGGCTGAGTCCCTTCCCTGTGCAGACTTGCACCCACCTGTGTGGAATGAAACCATGTCACAACTAATGTAGAGCTCTGGGCCCTCCACCTTCTCTCTCTCTCTCTCTTTCTCTCTCTGTCTGTCTCTCTCTCTCTCTCTCTCTCTCTCTCTCTCTCTCTCTCTGTCTTTCTCTGCCAAAAACAATAAAATAAATTTAAAAAAAAATCATCCATTTGATCTTCAGACTATTTCTATAAGTACTACAGGATGGTTGGTCTCACCAGTCACTTAATTTTTTTTTAATAAATTTCTTTAATAGTCTCCATTTTATTTGTTCATTTTTTGTTTCACTAATCACTTTCATTTGCTATCTATCAATTTAGAGTCTTGGTTAAACTATTTTAACATCATTATATACATATACATGGAGGCACATGTGCATTTATGAATATATATATATATATATATATATACACATAACATATAAATAAGATGATTTGTTGTTGTTGTATCCCAATTTTACAGCATCCTGATTAACATAAATTTTTTTGTCATTTTGACACAGTTGATAAATATACAATATCATAATTATTTAAATTATTTTATTCAGATAAGGTAACTTCTAAATATATGTTTTTTATTCATCTGTTTCTTTTTTATTTAAGTAAGAATTGGAAAAATCTAGTTACTTCGCAGCAGAAACTAGCCAGGTTCAAGTTAACAGGTTTTGCTCTACTCTTCTTCATTAAACTCTTCTTCCCTCCTCCTTCTGGCCATATCAATGTCTTTTCTTGTTACAAAAAAACAGCAACAAACTTCAGATCAGAAACAGGTTCACTCTCAAAAAGCCTCTCCTCAACATTTGAGTTCCTTGAAATGCTAAACAAGAGAGAGAAAAATATTTTCCCAACTTTTAAAAAATTCTATTGCTGTTGTTTTCATGGAAAAGAATTGTGATTCTAAATAAATAAGTAAATGATCAGTTTTTCAACTTCTTGCAGTGCACTATTCACTGTTCATAATACAAAGGACTAGCAACTTCCCTCCTATGACCCTAGGAACAGAAGGGATAGTAAGCAGTCCACATAATATTCTGCTCAAGAGTGTTTTAAGGCATCCTAAAGGGAACATTCTCCAACAGAGTCAGTTCTGTTATATGTTCAACAACCATATGTTCGTTTCTGTGTGGATAATGTGCAGCATAATAGATACCTGAAATGATTCGAGAAGCAAGCAATTATTGACTCAAGGGGGTTTTACTGATGAGACTCTAAATGGCTCAAACATGACCAGAACTCCAATAGGGCATTATTAAAAGTTTGCTTTTATTCTTGGGTGTTTCTTCCTTTGTGCATAACTAGCTTCTATACAGCCCATACCACATCCCATGTTCAATGGGATGTTATGATTAGTTATGATCCAAAACCACAATGTCATTTTACATTTTGAGTAAACCTTACTGACCTTGTTCCCAATTGAATACTGTTCACATGTAAAATCATAACTTTAACTCAAAGTTAACCCTCTGAGACATTTACAAGGCAGTAAATATGAGTCTCATGAATATATAAATGGAAAAAATAAACAACACAGTCCTACAAAGCAGGTAGCTGCTAAAGGGAACTTAAAAATTTAAATAAGCAATTTTTATGCACCAGAGGAAAAAAGGGGGGAAATAGTTAAATAATTATAATAATTTATTAATTGTTATAATTTTGTTCCCACAAAAGCCTGTGTAGTTAGTGGGGGTAGGAGATTATTAATTACAAATAAAGCTAATAAGGTTTAGAGAGCTTATCTTTTCCCCAAGGTCATACAATTACTAAAACCCATCCATTCAACATATATTTAAGTACTGGGCACCTATAATTAAAATAATGTGGCAGAATAGAGAATGACAAGATAACTACTATATGTTGAGTAATCAGTGAAGGCCTCACCACAGTGGTGACATTTAAGCTGAAATCTAAAAGACAGGGTCAGCCAAGGGAGACCAATGGAAAAAGCACACCAGGGAGGAGCTACAAACGCAAACGCCCTTAGGTGAAAGAGAATTGGTGAGTTCAAGAACTGAAAGAAGACTAGTGGGCTGGAGAAACTGAGTACGTAAGGACTTCCAAGGTAATCAGCCTCCAGGATGGCCCCATCTCTGGGATTCATACTCTTATATAGTCCTCTCCCACATAAGTTTCTAGGATGTCTCACAGAACTCCGAAGAAGAGATGTGTGACAGGCATTAAGAATTGCCCAGAACTAGAGATTCCAAACACCCTCAGTTGTTTCACCCCACCTCTAATCTATGTGATTTGCTTTGAAATTGCTGTTTTTATCACTCACCTTCCCGCTAAACTCACTTTTTATATTTTTGTGATCAATATAGTAGAAAACAATGACACTAGAACTGGTCAGCCACCAAAGAGAAGGCTCTGATTGGCCCACCTTAAGCCAGATTCCAATTCTAAGACTAATCAACTCAGTCAGGGGGAGTACAGTTATACTGTAGTAATAATATATGGCTGCAATAGCTGTAACTTTGGAGACAGAATGGGAACAAATACTTCCTAAAGGAAAGAAGTCCTTTCTTTACATGTCCTCACCATGTTCATATAAAGTAAAATTTTACTTAGAGGTTGTAAATAATTGCAAAGTATAAATAACTGAAGTTTTCACAAATTATAGCAAATGAAAAGTATCCTAGATAATTGGCAAAATTAGAGGCCCAACGAGAGAATAGCAAGGTTGACACATACAATTTTTCAGTTTGTGCAATGCTCACCTTCTAAGATGCACCATTCATGATGACCCCATATCATGGGCCCAGTCAATGAAAGATTTAGGAAAGGAAACTGACTTCCTGTGTCAGGGACCGCTCTGTTTTGGAACATGAATCTTTGGCACAGAAATCACTACAGACTTTGTAAGCCTCTATTTTAAAATGTTTTAGTTGTTTATAGTCTGCATATTTTAGATAAATGTACCAAAATAATCACTTTTTTAATTATTTCCTAATTTAGATTTATGTAAGGCTGCATACACACTTTCTCCATATCAGACTAAAACAAAATGAGTGTACTAATTTAAATAACCTTCTGAGAAACAACCAGAATATCCATGCCTTTGGTCTGATTCAGAGACAAGGCAAAAGTTTCTTGAGAGGAAAACATATTAACTGACCCTAAAGTCACAGGGAAAGTTTGTATATTTTCAAGAAATTTAATTGGTAAATTTGATCTATCCTCCTGGGCAACTTAATTATATAATCTCAAGTCATTCAATGGAAACCAATTCAGCAGAACTCTCAATTACTGAGACAATTTCCAATGCTAAACACTCAAAACAAACAAGAGAAAATTACCATAGGAATATAAAATGTAACAAAGATGTATCCATAAAAATAATTTTATTCTCCCACCTCTTAAATAGCCCTGCCATGTACACCATGTTGAGAAAGATCTTGTGTTCCAAGTTGTATTAAGTATTATTTGTTTAGTCAGTGATTATAACTGACATTCTGAGTTTCTGGTTTACTTAGTAACAAAATTATGGTCAAAAACAAAGAATCCAATACTTTAGTTAATCTGGAAAACCTCGATGAAGTTAATATGTAATTTCTGTTACATTTTTTACAGTAGTAAAATAATTCACTGATGCCTGTTGCTATATTTGAACCCATTAGAGTTCAAGGATCTTAGTCTAGAAGGCAGAGTTCTAAAATTAATATAAAGTTTACTTTCCCAAACTTATATTCATAATTACATATTGAAAAATTGTATATTAAAAATGTTCAAGATAGAGACCATAATGTAATTAATATCTTAATTATCAAAGTTTAAAATTTTTAGCTAAAAAAAAGGTATTTGCAAAACTCCTTGGGAAGAGATATAAACACATAATGTATTCTTTCAGTGATCTCAGATAGCACTGGAAGTTATAAGACATATTTTTATTCTCCAATCAGTAGTTAAATACTGGGCACCATTTTTGCACCAGGCTTTGTTAAATACTTGGAAATTAAAGACAAACCCCTATCCTCAAAGTACTCACTAACCAGTAAAGGAAGAAAAACTTAAATAAGTTAAGTGTAACAATAGGCATTAACATAGAGTGGAATAAAGGTATAGGGAGGAAATAATCAGAAATATTTGGAGAATTAGGTAATTCTTCTAAAGGAGGTAATATTAACTAAGCCCAGAAAAATTAGAAAGTTTTAGACATATGGACTTGGAATAGAATATCCCTGATAGTAGAAAAATGGCTAGTGAAGAAACTGGCATGCTTGGGGAACTGCAAGCAGGGCATCAATAATGTGACCGCCTGGAGGTTACAATAGGAAAAAAGGTATGTCAGGAGATAAGAACAGGAAAGTTTACAAAATAAGGTACATACATTAAAGTTTTTGAAAATTTTTATTTGGGGCAGTTGGGATGGCTCAGCGGGTTAAGCACTCGCTTTGCAGCCCCAGAGCCTGAGGATCGAATCCTGGGCCGGGCCCATGTGGACCCATTTGCCGAACTGGGGTGTGCCCCCATTTCAGTTCTTGCCGGGGCCTATGTGGGAGGCTCCTGGCCCAGTTCCTGCCCTGCGCAGCCCCGTGCCCACCTGTGGAGAGAAACTATATGGAAAACTAATGCTGTCAGCTATGGAGACTGCTCTGGGCCCTTCCCTTCTCTGTCTCTCTTTGTCTCTCTTTGTTGGTCTCTCTCTCTGTCAAAAAACAATAAAAATAAATCTTAAAAAGAACACAGGGAACAGTAGGCCTGTGCGTCTTTCTTAAGGAATCTATGGATAATGAGCTTCAGGAAATTTAAATACCTGAAGAAACATTAACAAAAACTTGAAAACCTTGATCTTTAAAGATGTTTGTACCCGCATGTTCATCGCAGCACTGTTCACAGTGGCCAGAACATGGAAACAACCAAAATGCCCTTCGATAGATGACTGGATAAAGAAGATGTGGTACATTTACACAATGGAATACTACTCAGCGATGAGAAATGATGAAATACAGTCATTTCTGGCAACATGGA
>PVKE010014358.1:0-35088 GCA_004027555.1 Craseonycteris thonglongyai
CACCATGTGGAGGAAAGCTGCCAGCCAACCAGACACACCAGCACTGGAACATGTGAGGAAAAAAAAAAATTTGTTGAACTACTGAATTGTGGGGGGTTATTTGTAAGAGAAGCTGGCATGACCCTAACCAATACATAATCGTGTCTCCATATTGTCACAACCTAAAGAGATAGTGCAGATAACCTCTACTGTAAGGAGCACTGCCTGTTTTTCATATGCATGGTCTTCCTGAATCCTCACAGCAGCCGCAGTATCCCACGTTTATAGCACTGAGAGATGAAATTATATGGCCAAGGTCACATAGCTAGGCAGTGCGAGAAATGACTCTAAATCTGTGTTCTTAACCGTTAGGCTAAACTGATTCCCATGCATGTACAACATTAACACAGTACCTGCCACAGAGAGAATCCCTCTCAGTGGGCATCATCTTTGTTAACCAGGATGACAAAGTTTTGCGAGGGCCTCCTGACACCTATATGGAGGCTTTGGATAGATGACATAGACAGGGGTCCCCCCTCTTGGGGTGGGCGCAGGGCTAGGCTTTCAGCCTCACAGGAGCCCTTGACCAGGCAGGCGCCTTGCTCAGGGCACAGTCTGCACACCCTAGTGCTGACCTTTCACTGTTCCCCAGATATGCCCCTCAGTAATCCCTCAACTGGACCCCTTGCTGGTGGGGAGCATGAAAATAAACCCACTGTCCCAGATTTCCTGTGGTGAAAACATCCCCTTGGAGCCCTTCCCTGCAGCTAGCAGGCCCCTAGGGCTCCAGGTGAGCAATGGACCTGCTCCCCTCCTGGAGGCCTCTCCAAGGCCCCCTGGGATGCCTTCTTGTCCCTCGGCTTCAGCACAGCCTCCAACAGAGCTATTTCTGGCCAGGCGGGTAATAGATTCCTGTCTCCTGTTTGAGGGCCTTTTGTGTGCCCTCAAACCCAGAACCAAATGCTACCCCTCAAAAAAAAAAAAAAAAAAAAAAAGCCGTGTTTCCAGCCCCTGCATGAGACTCATAGTCTTACAGTGTTGGAAGACCTGGGGAGAGCTGGCCCAGGATTTTATTTATGTTAATTGCCCACCCCTCTTCCTGGCCCCTCTCTTCACAAAGCTCCCTTGTGGGACACCAGTGAAGCATCTAATGTGTAGTATATATTGAGGCAAGGGTGCCTGCCCTGCATTTCCTGGCCTGTGATTTATGAGGTGAGGCTGGGCTTACCTCCCTCCTTGCTTCCAGCCCCTGCCTTGGCTAGGAGATGCAGCCAAGAATTCTCTTGTGGGGGTATAGGATTGGGCACTCTGCCATGCCACTCCAGGAACCTAGTGTGCCTCCAACTGCCCATCAGAGGGTCCATGAAGCCATTATTTCCATTTCACGTGCAGGGAAGCTGAGGCACAGTTAGGTTGCTAGACATAAGTGCTAATTAAGGGAATTTGGGCCAACAGAAATTGTCTTAACTAGAGTTCAGTGTTTTTTACACCTCTGTTCATGGGAATCTTCTGGGATGGCACCTGGGTATTTTTCTTTCAATGAGCTTTGACAAAGTCCCAAATATAAAAGCTGAAAGGGGCTATGAAATTCATATAGTCCAGATTTCCCATTTGCCAGCTGGAAAGATTGAGGTTTAGAGGAAGCTGTGGCCTGGCCAAGGTAACACATCAGTGGTTAGGTCTTTCTCTGACTATGGTTGGGTCTTTCTCCAAGGACGGATGGAGAGAAGGGGTGTGGAGATCCTGGGGATCTGGAGGAGATAAGAGGAAGAGCTTCACCAACTTGGATGTGGATGGATTTGAATAGCTGGGCCTCTGGGAGGCTGGTGCTGGCACCTGATCTGCTCACCACTCAGTCTCAGAAAACCCTTCCCCACTTTCTCCAGGTGGGACAGAGTTCTGCTGTCCAGCTCTATCAGAACTTGGCATCCATAGAGTTGTTTTGAAGGTGGTGTCAGCTTCTTGGGCAGGAAATCTAGGCTGTTCTAGAGGAGGAAGCCACAGGCACAACTTAGGCTGTGTGGACCTGGCCCCAGTCTGCCTTCCTCCATAACCCCAACAGCCCAACAGCCTAAGGTCCCTGTGGATCCCTTGTCCCCAGGCCCTCATGTGGACTGCTTTGACAGTGGCTAAACATGTGTTTGTATGAATTAAACAGAAATAGACGATGCAGGGAAACAATTTATAATTAATGAAAAATGCTGCTTGATTTAGAATTCCCTTTCAAGTTTCAGAACTTTTGGTCTAATGTGATGAATAGGCAGCTGTGGCCTGACAGCAGAACACTAGATTCAGAGCCACATCTAAGAGCTTACGTCCCAGTTCTGGTACATGGCCATGTGGTCTGTGAATGCCATCCACCTTCTACCAGCCGGGATGTCTTTACCTATAAGGTGTGTGTCGTCATCCCTCCTGCACAGCTTGAGAGCAAGGCATGAGATATGTAGGTGGAAGTTCCTGGCACACTTCAGGTACTGGGTAAATGATTGTTAAGTGTGAGCCTGGAGGGAACACAAACAATTCACAGTGAGTCCTCTCACCTGTACATGCAGAGCTTCTGCACACCAAGCACATTCTTTCCTGAGAGGCAAATGTTAGCAGTTGGGGCCATTCTTGCAGTGTTTCCGAAAGGAGAGAGAGTGTAGTTGGGTAATTAATTTTCAGGAAAGATAAATCCTTTGATACTTTTTCTGCCTTCAGACATGCAAAAATGGAGGGAATGAACACAAATATCTTCTTGAAGGTTTTCTCCTTAATTTTTTACTGAAGTATTACATAAAGAAAAATGCACAAATCATAAATAGTTAGTTTAGCTCCATGGGTTTCACCAGCTGACAACATCCATGAAAATAGTATTCAGATCAAGAAGCTTCTCAGAAGCCCTTCTGTGCCCTTCTCCCTCACTTCCTACCCTCAGCTCGCATGCCGCCACCCTAAGCCCTGCCAGTCTGCCTTGGAACTTTATAGGAACAAATCCTACAGCATGTACTGTTTGTGTCTGGCTTCTTTCCTTCAGTGTTATATCGGTGAGACCCATCCATACTCATCCAACATACGTAAGTTTCTGGTGCCTCCCTTCCTTGAAAACACCTGTATTGTCTCATGCATTTTGGTGATTCTGGTGGGTATGTAGAGGGACCTCATTGTGGTGTTAATTTGCCTTTCCCCTGATCTGTAATGAGGTTGAGCCTCCTTACATATATTAATACTTATTGGCCACTTGAACATTCTCTTTGTAAAATACCTGCTCAAGTCTTTTACCCAGGTGTCTAATGAGCTAGCTGTCATCTTAATGATTTGTAAATACTCTTTATGTATTCTGGATACTCTTTAGTTTTTTTAGAGCCTTTTAGAAGGCTTCCCACCTCTTACCCAGATACTCACTCTGAGTTACTTTGGTTGCTCTGGTCTCAATGGAAACCCATTTGATAGACTTACTCTTCCCCAGCTGTCAGTAACAGCTGAATGCTGCCATGTTCCCCTTCTTAGTGCTGGGTGGCTTCTCTGTACATAGAGAGGCTGGAGAACTTTGTCTCTGGCCCCCTCCCACCTCTACCTTCCTCTGTGCCTCTTTTTCACTTTTTGGTACCTACCACCTTGGTTCTGTACCTGTGACCCTCACTTTCATCTGGCAAAACAACAACAACAACAAATCACTTTTAAGGTGTCTGTTGATCTGGAGGCTCCATTCCCTTTGGTTTCTGAATGGGAGAGTGGGGTGGAGTTTGACCTTAGAAAGTGGCTAGGGCTGTCTTAGCAACTGTCACTGTGCCTGGGATTCCACCATTAAAGCTTTAATCCAAAATGGCAGCAGCTAGTTACAATATAAGGGAATTGTTTCAGTATTTTTAACAAGAGGTTCATGTGCCCCAAACATACCAGATGGATACCAGCTATGCTCATTGCTGAGCCCTGATTAGGTCTGTGGTGCCAGGTTTATTCTTGTCTTAGCTTCACCTTTGCCTGGTTCCAGAAGGAACAGCTCCCAGAACTCCCCTGGCTCATTTCCACCCCATAACACTACCGTTTAGGTCCTCAAACCTGATACCAATGATACATTCCTAGCTTCACAGATTCCACTTTGCTAAGCTCCATCATAGAGCATTGTGGGGGGACAGAGGGAAAAAGCTTTAATGGTGGAATTAAAGGCACCACAAGAGGTGACTGAGGGAGATGTTTTCACAGGAGGTCAATCCAGTTAGGTTAAATGAACCAGTAAAAGGATGAGCTCCATGCTGTTCTCAGACATCTTTCTAGAAGCTGGATGTACATTCTTCCGTGCTACCAAATTGTCTCCAGCGCAGGAAACCGAAAGGTCTTGTGGAAGTTATTGCCTTGGTATTTTGACTGAGCTATTTCCCCTCCAGATGGGTGACCCAGAGCCTATATGTGTTGGGCAGAGACTAAAAATAACATCCACTGGTTTTAAAGCCATGTCCCCCAAAGCATTTCCTTCTGCACATTCCAGTTCTGACAGAATATTTTTAAAAGGTTAGGCATCTCCGCCGGGAAAGGCATTTTGTTGTCTTGCTTGAGTAAAGAGTGTGCTTAAAGCTTCCAGTTCGCCCTGCCAGCCTGAGCAGAAGGAAGATTTTATCTATGAGGGTCAATATGAAACACTTTAAAATCAATTTTTTATAAATAAAATACATGCTCAAGAACAAAAATTCAAATAATACAGAAGACCTTAATTACTCAACCTAAATATTCAGCACTTTGTGGTAAGAACCAATATGTTACCAGCACCATCTCTATGGGTTCTTTAGTCAGTATAAGCTAAGTTATGATATGGTAACAAGTAGCCCCAAGATGTCAGTGGATTACAACCACCAAAGCTCCTTACTCAAGTTACTTGAGCACTAGGGATTGGCAGTGTGGTTCTGTTTCATGTCTCTTTCACTCTAGGACCCAGGCTGGCCGAATAACCCCTATCTGAGATGTTGCTGTCTCATAGTCATAGGAAAGCAGAACTCAATTGCACCAAGCAATGGCTCTTAAAACTTCTCCCCAGACGGGACACATTGTCACTTCCTCTCACATTTCCTTGGCATGGGCAAGCCAGAGATCAGTGTAGAGAGAGCAAATGTTTTGATCAATTTTACAACCTTACATCATGGGCATGTTCAGAATGTATTTTGCTTCTATAGACCATTTGTTCCTACTACCCATGGACCTCTATACCCCATAAACTGCTTTGTTCCCAGCATGTCCTAAAGTGTCCTATAACAATGCCATTTTCCCTGATGTCAATAAATATTATAAGACAAAGGGGTTCTTTGGTTAAATAAGTTTGGGAAACATAGGGTTAAATGGGAGTCTCTGTTGCAGGGGCTCTCAGAACCTTCAATAGAAAGTACATTGTTGGTTTTGAAAAGGGAGATGGTCAATTGGGCCTACTGTCTAGTGCATCTCGGTCAGCATTTATAACTTTGGCTGCATGTTAGAATCAACTGGGGAAGATTTTAAAGTCATCCTGATGCCCAGGCTATGCCCTAGAGACCAATGACCTAAGCATCTCCTGGATGGGGGTATTAAAGCTCCCCTGGCAATTCTAATGGCAGCCAAGTTTGGGAACCACTTATGGTAGATGATAAATCTGGAGAATTGACCTTCCATAGGCTTGACCCAGCAGCCAACACTCAGAGGGGACGGGGTGGATTTGTAGCAGTTCTGTGCACGTATTGAGCAGACTAGCTATAGCCAGATGTCAGGACAGTCTAGTCAGGGGTGGTGAACCTTTTGGCGATTGAGTGCCAAAGTTTATGAAATAAGAGTATACTCGCTCGACTCGCGTGCCAACCCATCGAGTGAGATAGAGGTATCGATTATTTTTATGTCTGTAAGAGGCATAGGATGTTTTTATAACAAAAAACAAGATTTCCGCGTGCTGAAATAATTGCTCCGCATGCCACTTTGGGCACGCATGCCATAGGTTCGCCACCCCCGGTCTAGGTGGACCAGAGTTTAATGACCCCAAAGGACCTGATGACTCAAGGTTCTGATGCTGGCAGAGGCCTCTTACCATATAAATGGTGGCACTGGTGACCTCATCTCACTTTGTAGACTTAGTGCCAGAGACCTGAGCCCCTCCCTATCACCAGGGCTCACTCTGGAACATCACCAAATTTGTCTCTGACCTCCATGCCAAACAAATCCATTTCTATGGCCTTTTCCCTTAAGGAAACATTACTCTCTTTAACAAGGTCAGCATCTTTCTATCAATCTCCATCCAACCTGTTGGGACCCCTGCAACACTGTGCATGCTTTCAGACTTACCAGATCATAAACATTTTTGTGAAGGTTGTTGGAGCACTAGTGTTCATAGACGCCTTCACCCCATAGAATGAGCATGTCCTAAGGTGTGTAAGTAGAACTTACAAACCCAGTTAAGGAGACACTCTTCTACTTCTTGAAATCATGTCCCTTCCTCCCCTGCAGGAATGATGAGCTTTCCACCCTCAAGAGGCCAATGTTAACTTAATGCCTCCCTGGTTGGAACAACCTCTTCACAGAGCCCCGTGATTGCCAGGAACTTCCTGTTGAACAGAAGAGTATTTATTATTAAAAATACTTTAGCTCCTACTTGTTTTTAGATGAGTCTGGAAAGAGGGAGGAAGGGGCTAGTGTAGGAACTGCTGTGATTGCTGCATTCCCCAGTAACTCACAAGGCCACAGTCAGGATCACACTCTTGTATCTTGAACATCCCCTTGTTGGTCATTGCATGTGCAATATAGTAAGGAAGTAATCCACTGCTCCTCCATCTGTCCCCCAACCACTCTGAGGTTCCCCAAGTCAGGGCTGAAGTTCACTCACTTCTGCATCCCCATAATCCATCACGGTGCCTGGCACGTGGTAGATGCTCAATAAATGTTGTACAACAGAATACAAAAATGTCTCTCATCTTAAAGGACCCATAATGATCTCAAGAATGAGGTTGCCCATGTCTGTTTTATAGAGTTAAATTCAGACAACCTCCAGGGAAGCAGGATGAGCATTTAGAGTCCTTTGATGTCCATGCAGGCTTAGAGATGAACAGTTTTACTGTAGCTACAGAGGAAATGGAAAATTAAGGCCTATGTTTTGGGTTACAGAATGGAATTTCTTCCTTTTATGTCTCTATGGAAGAGAGAAACATTTCCATCATCTCAATTTATAAAAAGCAATCTTAAGGCCAAGAGATAAGTGGAGTAATTTCAGAAACCCTCAATTTAGGCAGTTGCTTAAATCCCACAAGTCTGAAATTGCTGCACATGAACTTTTCTGCAAACACTGCATTTCCTGGGGCTAGCTGCTCCTTGGTTAATCTCGCAGGTTGAGGGGGTCGTAGACTGGGTTTTGTGACAGGAACAAGAAGGGGATGGTGGGAGCTGAATGTAGAGCTCAGTGAGGTGGCAACCTTTAATGTCAGCCTAAGAGTCTGGGCTTTATCTTCTAGGCTAAGATTTTAGTGTGTCTGAGGCTTATGTGAGATGTCATTGAAAACATATCTGCCTGAGCTTTTCTCCTGCTCCCCATAAGATTCTTGTTCAGTAGGTGTGGGGTAGGGAGCTACTCAGGCACATGAATTTGAGCAGGTGAGTGATACAGTGTAGGAAGCACAGCCACCTGGGTTCCCCAGCATAGGAACAGGCACTACCATTTGTGTCCTGCGCTATCCTCTTGCTTTGACCCCTTCAGTGCACACCCACCTGACTTCCACTTACCAGCCCTGCACCCCTTTCTTGAGGGCTCTCGCTGGACCCAGAGCCACTCTGTCCTCATCAGCAGCAGGCCAGAAATGCCAGGGGAATTAATGCCTCCTGGAGCAGCCTTGAACCAATACTGATGGGAAGGGAGCATGAATATCCAGCTTTCTCGTCCACAGAGCAAGAGAGCTAGCTTCAAGGTGTGTGTGCTATGTTCTATCTCAGAGGTCCCCAGCAGGGCTCAGTTCCGCTGCCCACTGGGGTCACTTTTGATGACACACCCTTCCTTCCCTTCCCTGTCTCACTTCCCACCCACACCCTAGCTGTTTCCAATTATCACATCGCAGACACTTGTCTTCAAACCCTGTCTCAGGCTCTGCTTCTGGGAGAACCCAAACCATAGCAACCAATGAAAACTATGTGACCTTGGGCAAGTAGCTTAAACTCTGGAGTCCAAATTTCTTCATCTGTCAAATGAAGATAATGTTACCTAAGCCATAGGATAAGTGTCCCAAACAGGAGGCCTGGGGACTAGATATGACCTGCAAGGAGGTTTTATCTGGTCTCCAGGTGGCTTTAAAATAATTTATTATGGAGTCCATGTATTGCATTCCAAATAAAACATATAATGTACATATGAGGTATAGAGGATTATATAATAAACATCTGGGTACCCACCTCCAAGCTTACAAAATAGACCAACCCTGAGATTGCTGAGCCCCAAAGTACCCCTGCTCAGCCTGTCTCCCCATCCCCAAGAGGTTACTGCTATGCTGGATTTTGTGTTCACCATCCCCATGCTTTATGAACAATTTTACTTTAGATGTAAATGGTATATTGTTTAGTTTTACATTTTTACAAACTGAGAAATTTCCCATCAAAACCCAGATTTCCAACTTCCTTTAAAAATAATCAGAAGATCCGGCCAGGCTGAACCCACATTTCCATGTGAGACGAACACCTGACACTGAGAGGTGGGGGACCTAGTAGGTGAAGTCAGGGTCCCCACATGCCCGCAGCACCCACAGCCCTGCTGTCTTGCTGTGGGCTACATCATTCCTTCATGTCACCTGCCTGTTGTTCCCTGCGGACATCTGAGCTGGTGAATTCTCATGATGAGAACCTTTCCAGTGAGATAACCTATGGGAGCCTTTGGCAGAGAGCCTGGCACAGCGTTAGTGCTAAATGAAGTGATTCCTTATCATTGTCCATATCAGTGACATCCTAGGAGGCAGCCGGCCTCAGCACCCGTGTCTTGAGGCTGATGACATGATGTGATGAGGCCAAGGCCTCCCATGTGGCCAGAGGTGGAATCAGGACTCCAGTCCAGCACCAGGCATGAGACAGGCCATCTGCAAATCCTGGGTCTCAACTCCAGGGGGCGGAAGGCAAAGCTGACCACCCCCAGGCCACACATTGGGACCAGCTGAGTTCTGCCCAGGCCTGTTGGAGCCACGGCCCACCTGCCTCTTACACAGCCCTCACTTTGAAACCAGAATCTGGGGCAGGGACAGAGACCTTGGACCAAATAGTTTGTATCTTGGCTTTCCAGATAAGCAGGAAAGGGATGCACTAGCGTTCCTCCTCCCAGAGCAGACCCGCCATCTTGCCGGACATGGAGGTGGACATTGGGGCCTGTGAATCGTCGCCAGCGGATGGAGCTTTGTTTGTCTCTCTGAGTCCCCAGACCAGGGGCTGGCCAGAGAGAGGGCTCTTTCCTGAGGGGCTGGACTTTCCCACAGGAACAAAGTGGGGCTTGTTAGCCAGGCATGAATCTTGGCGTGGGGCGGCCCGGGCCAGGCTCAGCGCTGCCAGGCGGCAGCTCAGCGATATCAGGCAAATTCCGCCTTCCCCACAGCTGGGGCTGACAGCAGGAAGCCCCAGGGAGGCTCCGAACAAAGGCAGAAAAATGGGCCACGTTTATTCATTCACTGACCAGCCCGGGCCTGGCTGGCCCATGGGGCCCTGTCTCCATGGCGACAAGCAGCCTTCGGAGCTCCTGGCTGGCTCCTCCATGACCACTAGCCCTCCATTCCCTCATACCCTGACACACAACACCCTGTGGCTGCCTCAGGACGGCTTTGCTCCACAACGTATTGGGGAACATGGGCAACCAGTGGTCGGCAAACTGCGGCTTGCGAGCAGTTTGCCGACCACTGGTAAGCTGATGAACTAAGGGCTTGTAAGTCAGGACGGAGCCTGCATTGAGTTTTGAAAGCCAAACACATGACTAGTCTTGGGAAAGAGGGGTGAAGGTGATGGGTCTAAGTCCATATACTAGCTAAACACTTACTGTGTGCTGAGCCAGGGGATGCATGAAGTAAGCCAACTCAGCTTGTCCTCTCCAGTTTAATTCTAAAACAGCATACAAAGATAGAGGTCTGTTTGAGCCCAGTGAGTGAGGCACTGCTTCTGCCCAGGGGAAGGGGTATCAGATAGGGAGGCTTCTTAGAGGAACTGTCTTGAAGGATGTCTAGGAGTTTGCCAAGTGGGGAGGGAAAGGGCATTCCAGGCAGAACCAGCCTGAGCAAAGGTCCTGGGGCCCAAAAGTATGTGGCGTGATTAGAGAGTAATGGAAAGTTTCTATTAACTGGAATGAAAATGGATGCAGCTGGAAATGAGGCATTAATGGGAGTGGGATGGCCATGTGATATGATTCAGAGAAGCAGGGCCATTGGCTCTTCAGTCACTGCCCAGAATAAGCCCTTGGGACTTTTAGTTGTGAATTTCACAGGGTGGGAGAAGGACACAAATTACTGTACATCCAGTACTTTGCAGTTTATAGAGCCCCTTTATACATGCACATTATCTTATTTAGTCCTATAGCCACCCTGCTAGAGGAAAACTACAGATGAGGAAACTGAGGCCCAGAGAGGTGCCGGTGGGGGTCTCTGAACCAGGAAGTGGCCCAGCTGGCCGGGGTGCAGGGCCTAAGTCTGACATCCACACTCTGCTCACTGTTCCTCACCTCCCCCTACAGGGAAGTCGTGAGGGCACAGCCCTAGGAGAGGTATTTAGAGCCCAGCAATGTTGATGCCACCTGAAAAATCTCACGTGCTCTGAGATCCTGAGAAAGGGCTGGGACCCCTACAAATGACTAAATGATCATGATCAGCCCCTGGTCAGTGCTCTGAAGTTCTAAAACAACTGTAAAGAAAGAAACCATAAGCTTCCCTCCCAGCACCATTCCCAACTGGCACCACAAGGAGCTAGAAACCCCTGAGCAGGGATGAGCCTAAATCCTAGAACAGCTTGGAATCTGGAATACCGGGGACATGCCAGGTCCTGGAAACAGGGACAAGAGTGATTGATGAGAGAACACCTCCTGTATTTGACAGGCTCACTCCCTGTCTTCAGTCTTGGGTCACTTAGATTGAACCAGTGGGAAGTCCACAGGAGTGAACAGGAGACCCAAATGCTAGGGGTGGGGGTGGGGGCCTGAGACACTGGGACACTGCCAGGTTGCCATGGTAGTGGCATCATTTAGTCCTCATGACAGCCCCCAACGTAGAATTGTGGTCTCAGAGAGGCAGAGGCTTCCCTGAGTCACGTGGCTGTGGAGCGCCAGAGCTAACACCAGGGCTTGTGCTCTTCCCACGCCCCCAGGCCACCACTGCTGGTGAAAGGTTCAGTCACCATGACTGAGTCCCCGACCTTCACTCAGAGAAGGGGCCTCTTCTCCACCTCTGTGGTTCCTGCCGACTATGCCCATTGGCTGTCTTTGTGTGTTGCCCTCAGTGCATCTGACTTTTGCCAACTTGAGTTTGGCTTCCAGTTTCTTCAGCTCTGCAGAGTTGGATGTTATTGATCCTGAAATCTTGCCTGGATCTACTTCACCTGGTCAAACTACCCAGAAAAAAAGGAGAAGGAGAAGAGAGGGAGGGAGGGAGGGAGGAAAGGAGGGAAGGAAAGAAGGAAGGAAGGAGGAGAAAAAGGGAGGGATGGAGGAAGAAAAGGGCATACGAGGTGAGCACCAAAAGCCTACTGCATGCTTACCGCTTCTCAGAGTGGTTTTGGCCTTGGGCTAAAGAAGAAATGATAATAATGATATCTTACAACTTTAGGACAAAAATGGAAATCTATAGCATAAGAGTGGGTGCCCTCCAATCTCGCCCCTGTGGCAGACATAGCTAAGCGATCATAGCACTCTTTCTGGCTCTTTGTCACTCTGTGCTGTCTAAAGAGTTTGCTCATGCAAGAGCCTCATGTTTGCCCCATAGTCAAGGTGGGTGTAACTGTCTTCACTTTACAGATGAGGAGACTGAGGCCCAGAGCAACTTTCTCTGCGATGCACAGCAACTTCATAAAAAACTAAGAATAAAAACTGAGGGATCTCGGTCACTACTCTATTCAGGACCTGATTAGAATTCTGAGTGTAATCAAGGTGGTAGCATTTGAATTCATTTCTCTTTAATTACTTTTTAAAATTAGTTTCTGAAAACCCACCCAGTCCTATCTCCCCCTGTCTTGGCCAGGGGATGCCTCCCCTGATGCCATCCAGAGCTATGAGCATCACTAAATCTGGCCATCCCTTGAAGTGCCTAGCCTCACGGACTTCCTAGAGCATGCATGAACACTACTGAGGCACATTTGCCCTGACAGCAGCTGACCGATAGAGGCGAGCAGGGGTTGTGCAGCTCTGCTGGGCCAGAGGAGCTGCTGTGAGAAGCTCCACAGGCTGCGGCACCTTGCGAATAATGTGTGTAGCTGCTGATTCTGGGATGCAGGCATAGATGACCCAGGCTCCCTGACCTTGCACATTAGTATGGCTGCTGAACTGAACGAAGCCTGGTTTTTAGAGCCAAGCCCCTGCTGTGTATTTCACTCTCTCTTGTTCTTCTTTGACCCTCCTCTGCACCTCAGTGGATGCCAACTGACTGCCCCCTACCTGCCTGGATCCCTGCCCATTGTCTGCTCCTAGGTGACTGTGTTTTTCTACTCACCTGTGGCCACGCTCTGTGCACCTTCTCCTTGCTATCTGCCTTGCATCTGAGTGAGAATATGTCATCTGCCCCCATTCCACCTGCCAGACTCTCCTGCTTCCGCATCACCTGCAGATAGGTATTTCCCACACAACTCTGGCTCTTTGGCATGGAGAGGCCTGCAACCCCCTTCCCTCCTGGGTACCATGAGTTCTCCAGAAACAAATTCACCCAAACTTTTTTGATCTAGCTCTGTCCCAGAAATCATTGCCTTTGCATAACAAATACCGTATGAGGGGCCGGGTGAAGTGACAAGTACTTGTGCACTCACAAGTCTCAGGCACTGGGGGCTGTCTTTTTATTCTGTGTCAGGCTCCAGTGAGCAAGTCTGCTTGTAATTCCATACATGTGCTCACCCCTTCCTTCCTCCACCTCGGCAATCAGACTAATGATGGAAGTCATCATTTACTGGGCACCTGCTCTGTGCCAGGCACTGTGCTAGGGACTCTGCCTGCATGGGCTATGGAATCTTTGTGATATTTTTGCAAGAGAGGGTGTATGCTCCTCTGTTTTGTAGATGAGGAAGCTGAGCTTTAAGGATGGAGGTCACTTTGCCCCAGATTGCCCAGCCTGTAAGTGGCAGAACTGTGTCTGGAAGTCAGGTTGTCTAACCCCAGAGACTATGCCCACCCCAGCACACTGCCTTTCAAGCCAAAGAGGGGGGTAGCTTAAGGACATCTACTATCCAAAGTGCTTGGAACTTCGTTGGAATACAGACGAGAATAGCACATGTCCTGTTCTCAAAGAATTGATACTCTGTCTGGGGAAACAACAACTCACACTGCCAGCCAATATTTATTGGAATTTTATATCAGGAAAAATGGCAGGTTTCATTTCACCTGCTAACACCAATCATTTGGTGATGTTGGTTTGAGTCCTGTGTGGGATAGGCATCTAAGGCCTCTATGGACTCAGTGGGAACAAGTTCAGCAATCAAGTATTAATGCCTCTTTGGGGCACAACAGTCGATCGTGGGGGTACATGTGCCACAAAGTTCATTTCTTGCTTCTACACAGAAAACATAGGAATTTTTGTTAAGTTCCTAATTATGTAAAGTAGAAAATAGAGGAAAGAGAAAGAGACTGGTGTGGTTAGGAAAGGCTGCTGGAAGGATGTAACAAATGAGCTGTTTAGGGTCACTGCACCTGCTGGGGTCTGAGGTATCATGTGGGCCAGGTTGAATTTACTCAGATGTGATTTTTAAATTTTGATTACTCCCTATGCCTTGTTTACTCTTCTTTAAAATAGTCACTTCTGTAAAAATTAAGATTTAGAAGGTCTTTTCTGTCTCCAGTGTTCTTAAATAATCCCATCTCATAAGGGTGGAAGGTTACAGCTGTCAGCCTCCTGGGTTGCTGTGCCTGAGTCCTTCCTTCTTGAAGCCTCAGTACAGCCCCTTGGCCTGGAATACATGCGGCCAGAATAGGCTGTTGTATGGGTGTGTGCTGCCCTCATGTGGCCAAGGCGAATATTGGATTAGTATTGGGCCTCTGCCCCTTGAGCTGCTATGAGTGGGACTCAGGAGGGCTAGGATGCTGAAAAGCCAACCCTGGGTTCAGAAGGGCTGAGTCTGTAAGCCTGGGGCACTTGGTTGGATGCTCTCCACCAGCTAATGATTTCTCTAATGGGGAGCACGGACCTCCCATGAACTCAAGGCTGCCTGAGATTTGGGAGAAGTAACTGATATGTATTGGGCACACTCCTGCTAACACTCTATCTTGTGTAATTGGATCATCACACTGACACCGCCAGGTAGCTGGCATGATGGCTCAGGGAAATCAAAGCTTACATAGCAAACTGGGGACAAGGAATCTGCCTCGAGGAATTCCAGAGTGTGGCACAAAGGACACTACGAGCCTTCCTCTGGTGCGATCTAGAGGACTCTTGCTCTGGGAAGGCTGGCAAGCAGCAATGGAAGTTTGAAAAAGCCCCAGTACCCATATGCACACCTTGAGTCCTCCAGCTGTCAGAGTCACCATGGGTAGCTGTTCACCTGCACCTTCCACACCCTGCTAGCCCCCACTCTGTGACCCTGGGGTAAGTTACCTAACTTATCTGAGCCCTGCCTCAGTGTTTATAAATGGGGATGAGAATGCCCTCATCTTTTAGGATTGCTGTATAAATAATTGACTGTGTATAAGTAAAGACAGTGCATGCTCATACATTACTTCCCAAGACAGCAGCATCCACAAGGCAGGGACTGTATCTGTTGTCTTCACTCCTGGAACTCCAGCACATCTGGATGGGTCAGTGCTCAGAGAAGAGCAAGGTCAGAGTTAGCAGCGGGGTCTGTGCAATTAGATACCTGAGTCTAAGTCCTGGTGCTGTCTCTTCAGGACAGGTGGCCTTGGAAAGATGCCTCACCTAGGACCCCTCCTCATCTGTGGAATGGGGTTAACCATCTGCTCTATGGGATGGTGTAGGTGAGTGGGCTAATGTGAATAAAGTACCTGGTGTGTAACACATGTCCAAATAAATGCAAGCTAGGAGTCAGATGACTCTAAGAGGGGGATTCGGTGTTAGTGGTTGGTGTTTCGAGGAGGAGGAGGAATAGTCAATCAGTCGTACCAATTTCCCCTTTAACGCTGCATGAACTGCAGCTCTAAGCTGACCTGAATTCATGTGTTGGTGGAAGAAGGGCAGTGATGGAGTGATCTCCTGGTCCTCTAGAAACTACCACCAGCACAAGGTCACCCAGCCCTCTGTAATGATGGGTTCCCAGCAAAGGGGGACAGGCTGTAGACTTGTACTCTTCACTCCCTGGGCTGCTCTGCTTGACCTGGGATGGGGGTTCAGGGACGGGACACAACGAGGGGCTCTTTCCTCTTTCTAAGCAAGCCAAACTGGTCTTAGCACACATTAGTGCTGGGTCAGAGCTGACCTTAAAGGTAGGAAGGGAAAGTGGCACAGGTGTGGTGAGCTCTGAGACAGTGAGCCTCAGACTTCGACATGTATAGATCTTGCTAGAATGCAGATCCTGACTCCACAGGTCTGGGGCAGGGAGGCTGGGTTCTACATTTTTAACAAACTCCAACGTCACCCTGATGCTGTTGGTTCCAGGCCACACTTTGAGTATCAAGGGTTAAGGAAAAGCAGGCCCGCTCATTTTGGAGGTGTGCTGTGAGGGTGGATGGCAGCCTAGAATCGGCCTGAGCTGCTTTGCTGAAGTAAGAGCTGTGCCTGTGTGGCACTGGCCCCTGGTGAAGGCACAGATGGTACTGGTTTGTGACCATGGGTCCACCATAAGTCTTTAGAGTGGTTTGGAATTTCAGCTTATCCGCAATGTTGATTGATGATAGTGGCATCAGTGATGTGGGTCTGGTCTCTGAATGCAAACAGAGAGCTCTGCTGTGGGACTGGTTACCCATCAAGACTATGGCCGTGTGACCAGCAGGTTTTGAGAAGCTCTGATCTACACTCCAGCTTGAGCTTCCTGGTTCTAAAATCTCATGTGAATGCTTTAGTGGTCTCTGATTAGAAAGAAAAAGCATATCCAACATAGCTGTGCCATGTCAGTGTGACAATGGGCTTCTTTTCTTTTCCAGATTTATGATTGCCAAATGAAAATTGTGTATATCAAGGTATAAATATGATGTTTGGATATGCAAAATATTGTATGAAATGATTATGAAATAGAAAATGATTACCACAGTCAAGCTAATCAACATGTCCATCACCTCACACAATTACTCTGTGTGTGTGTATATATGTGCATGGTGAGAACATTTGAGATATATGCCCTCAGCAACTTTCAAGTATACACTACATTATTTTTAATAGCCATCATGTTGTGCAGTGGCTCAGAGGTCTCCAACCCCCAGGCCACAGTCCATGGCCTGTGAGGAACCAGACCGCACAGCAGGAGGTGAGCAGCAGGCAAGAGAGCGAAGCTTCATCTGTATTTATAGCTGCTCCTCATCGCTCACTGGCATCATCGCATTAGCTCCGCTTCCTGTCCAATCACTGGCAGCTTTAGATTCTCATAGGAGCTGGAGCCCTATTGTGAACTGCACATGTGAGGGATCTAGGTTGTGTGCTCCTTATGAGAATCTAATGCCTGATGATCTGAGGTGGAGCTGAGATGGTGATGCTGGTGCCGGGGAGGAGCTGCAAATACAAATTAACATTAGCAGAAAGTTTGACTGCATTGTGGTGAGTTGGCTAATTGCTTCATTACATATTACAATGTAGTAATAATAGAAATAAAGTGCACAATAAATGTAATGTAATTGAATCATCCTGAAACCATCCCCTGGTCCCCTGGTCCATGGAAAAACTGTCTTCCATGAAACCAGTCCCTGGTGCCAAAAAGGTTGGGGACCACTGCATTAGGTCACGCTGTTACTATTTTGCATCTTTTTCTGCAATAAACCTTAGATGGATAAACATCACCATTTAGGGCCCTTCAAGTTTTCTTTGCAGTGGAACCCAGCCTAACGGCCACTATTAGTGCAACAGGCATGTGTGTACTGCCTCCTGTGGATGAGGCACTGTGCTCAGTTCAGTGGAGAAGGGTGACTGAAGCTCTACTCTTCTCTTCTTCCATGCGAGCTGTGCTTCTCAACTTTGGCTATACATTGGTATTATCCAGGGAACTTTAAAATTTTGGGGCCTGGGATCCATTCCCCAGAGATTCTGACATAATGGTGGTCAGGGGGGTGTAGCCTTGGCCTTGTCTCAGGGTGACTCTGGGTAGTTCATTTAATTTCTCTGAAACTAGGTCTTCTCACCTACAATATGGGCAAAGCAGGATACTAGTGGTCTCTAAAATCAAATACACACAGAACTCAGAAGTCGGCAGTGAGGGGAGTGATCAGATAATAGATCTGAGGCTGGAATTTCAGAGGGAGATCAGGGACAGCTTCTGTCAACTCCAAGATTCCATGTTTCAGTCTCTGCATCCCTGTTAGCACAAGGCCTCAGCCAGGAGTGGAATACTCAGAAGGGGACTGGGAGGAATTTTCTCCCCACCTGGCAGGGTTTACTGGGCACACTGAGCTCCTCTCAGCCTCCTGGAGCCTCAGCGCTCTCCAGGGTCCTGACCTGGGCCTGGCTTTGGTTCTCAGTCCTGGATGCTGACTTCTCAGCCACAGGTTCCCAACGGCAGGATCCAGGGCTCAGTGGCAGCTTTGCCATATCACCCTGGAACACATTCAGAAATTTTGTTTCAATTGGCTTTAAAATCAATTTTTAAATATTGATTTTACCCTTTCCTGCCAATGTTTTAAAATGACTTATCAAACAAATATTTTCAACAGAGGTCTAGAACACTTTTTTTATTCTTTGACCATCAAGTCGTATATTTTCTCTGTTACCATTCTCTCTTCTCCCCTATTCTTTCTTTCTGTTTTTCCTCTTTCTCCTCTTTATTTTTCTCCCTCTTTTCCCTCTCTTCTCAGATCGAGTGTTTCCTTCTTCCAGGGAGAGAAGGAAACACATTGTAATCATCTTAAAAAATGTCATTGACTTCACTTTAATTAGTTTGGATTTGAACTTGAATAATTCAGAAGTTATCCAGACTAGAAAATCCATATTTTTCTGTAAGTTTCCATGTTGCTAGAACATTTTCTTGCCCTTTGGGGCTGAAAGCTATGACTTGGAATGGCTTAACCCCACTTTCTATATCAGACCCAAATCAAAGTGGAGGAACTTTGTTGCAATATCCATTCATTCAACAAATACATACTGAACCCCTGCTATGTTCCCAGTATTGCTCAAACTGCAGAAAATTCAACCTTGAACAAGACAGACATACATCCCTGCCCTTGGGGAGCTGACACACTCATGGGGGAGATGATATGATTACACACTGGCAGAGTGAAGCCTTCCCATTGCTGCATGAAGCTGAGAAATAAAGAAAAAACACACATCATTCTTCAGAACCAAGAATAAACTAATCCCAAACATCCAAAGTGACTTCAAAGGGTGCTAGTCTTGGGTGTAGTCTCAGATTCCCATCCTGGTGGTTGCAAGAGGCACCAGGGCTGTGGGCCTCCTCTTTAGAGGAAAGGGGGTGAAGTGACAGGTTCACAGGAGAAAACGCAAGGTGAAGAAGTTTCTTTCTCCCAAATCCTTTACTTGTCCCAGGTGTCAGAGAATTGGGAGAAGGAGGAGCCAAGAGCTGGGTAAAGAGGTAGTAGGTCTGATGCCCTTGAGACTTACAAGGGGTGAACTCTGAGCCAGATCACAGCCTTGCCTGAAGGTGGACTAGCCTGTCCCATTAAATTCATCTTTCTAAAGTCCCAGACTGCCTAACGTACCTAAAAAGGTTCCAGATGTTTCTATTACTGGCATTCATGGCCCATTACAAAGCATGCTCCCTGTCACTACATGTGGTTGTGAAATAGTACAAGCCTCTGGGGGTGGGAGGCATTAGCCATTGAGGATTAGATGTAATACTTCAATCCAGGAATACCAATTCTGGAAATTTGTCCTATAAAATAATTTAAAAGTAGGTAAAATGCTTTGTGGGGGAAAAGTGGGAATTAGAACTGTGACAGACCAGAAATAATATAAATATTCTATAGTGGGGTTTAGTGAGTTGTGGTGCATTCATTGGCAAAGTATTAGATTTATCATTAAAACTTCAGAAATCCTCCAAGTCACCTTTTTCTTAGAGGTGAGGAAACTGGGTTCCATAGAGCACAGTGACTTCTCTTAGATTGTATTTTAGATCAGAACCGGGCAAGGAGCAGCCTCAGGGCTGCCTTGCAGTCCAGCTTCCTCTCCACTGTTCCAGAATCTTCCAAAGGGAGGCTTATGTCTAGGTCAGAAAATGAGTTTGAGTTTTGAGGGAACATTGGCAGGATATTAAGTGCCATGAATTCGGGGGCATTAAATGCCTTTGAGTGACACTGAGAGAATGTCAGTCTGTCCCCAAGGCCTTCCAGGGCTGATGACATCACTAGAAGCCTTAGTGGGGAGTTCCTGAGCCTTTTATTTCTCCCATCTTTATTGAGGCATAATTAACAAACAAAATTGTGTAAAAGTGTACATTGCTTTTATTTCATATGCAATGTGAAATGATTACAAGTTAATTGACTCATCCATCACCCCACATATTATAGTTACCTTTTGTGAAAATGTGTTGGATCTACTCTCTCAGCAAATTTCAAGTATACAATACAGCATTATTAATTACAGTAGTCCTCCTGGGTCTCTAATATCTCTCTGACACTCGCTGATCTCTCTTTTCACAAAGAACAAAGCAGGTGGGTGGGTTCCTCACCCAAGTGACAGTTTCTGTCTAGATTTAATCGCATTATTTTTGTTTCTATTTTAGTTTCACAGTTGCATTCTAATTATGGAGAGTCGTACTGATTTCCCATCTCTGGTAGTATTATAAAATTTCTTTTAAGACAACTTTATTTAAGTAAAAAAGGTGAGTTGTTTTAAAGAAAGATAGTGAAGAATGTAAAGGGAGTAAGTATATGGATGTGGCAAAAGTTGGGAAGTGAAACAAGAATGGAGGAAACATGGGAAGCAATACCCTGAGTTACTTGCACGGAGAACATTCATTACCATGTACAGGGAACCGTTAGGTGGGAAAGAGGAACTCAACTTGTATGTGCACATTAATGGCATTTATGTAAAAAAAGAATTATGCATCTGACTTTTGGTAAAAGGAAAAACAAAGATGATAAGCTAAATAGGCAAGAAAATGTTTTTGTTTTGTTTCATTTATTGTTAAAATATAGACTTGGACACGTTTGTAGGCTGAAGGGAAAGATTTGGTAGAAAGATGAACATTTACTCATTGATGCACTCATTCATTCCCTAGAACGCATTAAGCACCTACTTTGTTCCAGGAACTGTGCTAGTTGCTGGAGATGCATCAGTGAACAAAACCAGAAAAGCCTTTACTTTCAGTTATTTGCATTCTAGTGAGGGGAGACAGCAACAAATAAATAAACAAATATATTATGTGTCCAGTGATAGAAAATGTCATGAGAAAAAATAAGGCAGGAAAATGGAGAGAGTGATAGGGAGGGGTGAGATTCTGTTCTTTAATGGTTGGTCAGAAAACACCTTGCTGATGAGAGATATTCAATTAAGTCCCAAATGAAATGAGAGTGTGAGCCATGGGAGATCTTGGAGAAGAGTGCTCTAGGTGAAGGAAAGAGCACATGTAAAGGCCCTGAGGTAGGTGTGTGTTTGAGAAACAGTAAGTGTGGCTGGGATGGAGTCAGTGGGGAGACAGCAGAAGAATCAGAGATCGTGGAGCTGCGTAGGACACTCGAAGAACTTTGGCTTTTACTCTGCGTGAAATGGGATCCACTAGAGGATTTGAAAAGAAGAAATGTCAATATTAAATTGACACTTTCTGTGGAGGACCTTGGATATTGAGTTGAAAAATAACTGCAGGGGGGCAAGAGATATGGATGAGAAGTTCATTGCAATAGTTCAGAAAAGAGCTCTCAGTGGCTCAGATCAAGTGGCAGTTGTTGAATATAAACATCAAATAAACAGTAACATGAATGGTAATGGGGTTATTAATGGTAAAGCAAGGGGCTGCAGAAGTCAGGAAGGAATAAGATCAAGAGAACTAAGGTGAGGAAAGTGAGGAATTAACCTGGAAAGGGAGGTAGAACTGTCTTTTTCCTGGGGAGGAAGGAGATGTAACCTATCAAGGAACAGAGATATATAGAGGAGCAGGTGAGAGAAAGAGAAAGGTGGGGGGCAGGACCTTCAGTACTCACAGGAAATAAGACCCAAAGTTTCCTGTAAATAATGGCCAGGAAGGGAGATCCACAGGCAGAAGGAATGAACACTTGTTCCCCTCTGTCACCTCTACTCCCTGGTAAGCCCCACAGGGTCGAGTCCTTTTCTGCTAGGTTCACCAGTGTCTACTGAACCCTCAGGAATGGGTGTGGATTTCAGTGGGCACTCAGTTTTTAAGTGAATGAACAGATGAAACAGATGGGGGATGAATAGAAGGAATGTTGGATGAAAATATGGGTGGAAGAATGAATGGGAGAACAGATGGAAGGATAATATGCTAGAACAGGTATCAGAACTCCTAGTTTAAAGTTACTTTAAAATGAAAGAATGGATGAAAGAGTAAAAAAGTTTTGAATAGTACATTTGGGAATAACAGATTTGAATCCGATTTGAGTGGACAAAAAACAATTAATGGGTCAAAATTTCCTTGGAGGATCAGAAGGAGTTGGTATTCCGAAGGGATGTTTTAATTAAGCTGTTTAGCCTGACAGATGCAGTTCTTCATCCAGAATGGGGTGGGGAAAACCTCACTGTTTGAGGGGTCAGGGAACTACAAGAGAAGTAGATGTTCCTTTTAGGCAGGTACAGAGCTCAGTCTGACAAAGCTTATTCCCCTGAGGGAATATGGGTTAGAGAGACAGGTTATCAGGCCCCCAGCAGAGCTGCACTCCAGGCTTGGTTAGAATCAAAGTTCTCAATATAAATTCAGTCATACAACTTAACAACCTTTCTCTGTCCAACATACCTTCAAAATGCCCCCAGGAAGCCAAGCTAATCTGATGGGGCTAATTCTTTCTAAAGTGTTAGTGGCTATTGAGGATCAGCCATTCCACTCCTCTCCACCAATTTATAGGCATTAAAACTGGGACCCAAAAGAGGGGTAGTGACTTGATCAACCTGGAATAGACGACAGAGTCAGAGAGCTGTTTAGAGACGGCACTTGTGCTGAGTCTGGAAGGGTACAATAGGTAGGTGTTCATGAATGGAGGAGGAGAGAACCCAGGCAAAGGGAACAACATGGATGAAGGCATGGGACTATAGGGCTCCTCAAGCTGCTCTGTCTGCATGGGGCAGGGATGAGGCTTAGAGAAAGATGAGGCTGGATAGGTGAAATGTACCAAGTCACATACGATGTGTGCTGAGCTAAGGACTTTGGACTTGATCTTGTAAGCGTTGGGAAACTCCTGAAGAATTTGGAGCCAATCCTATTAGATGCAGTAAGTTATAGAGATGAAGAGCATGGACTCTGGAGCCAGACTATATAGGCTTCAATCTTACCTCTGATACTCATTGGCTGTGTGACCTTGGGCAAGTGACATGTACTTCACCTCTGTGGGCCTCAGTTCCTCATCTGTAAAACTGTACCTTTGTGAAGATAGTAGGTGTTATGTAAATGCTAATAAGCACATACTAAGTACTCTTTCTGTGCTAGAAGCTTTCTCCTCCTCCTCCTCCTCCTCTTCCTCCTTCTCCTCGTTGTCATAGTCATCATCATCATTAACTTTTAGAAAGATTCTTCTAATAGATAATGGTTTAGGTGGATAGGAGCAGGGTCAGACTGCAAATAGGAAAGCCAGGTGCAGTCATTTAGTTAGTATGGAGTAGACTGTGGCCAGAAGACAAAATCCAGCCTGCTGCCTGTTTCTGTAAGTAAAGTTTGATTGGAACATAGCCACACCCACTTATTGACATACTGGCTGCTATGACTTTCACACTAACAGCAGCAGAATTGAGTAGTTGCAACAGAGACTCTCTGGCCCTCAAAGTTGAAAATATTCACTATCTGGCCCTTACCAGAAAGAATTTGCTGACCCCTCAAGCAAGGAGGTAGTTCAACTCTGGGGCAGGAGACATGCTTTTGTACTCCTCCAACCATCTCTGGAAGGGACTGGACAGATCTGACTCTGCATTTCCCAATAGTCGTCCTGAACAGATGGGCGAGATGCTTAGATTCTCCCAACTCAATTTCCTCTTCGATTAGTTTGTACAGTTTTATTGTTCTTTTGCAAATTAATTCTTGCATCTTCAAGTCTGTAAAGGAAAGAAATATTGAGAGCAGCCCATGACCTTTCTGGCAGTTTTCAATTTCTTGCCTCTTCATTTTTAGCTTTCATTACCCCCAGGACAGCATCTAATTATTTCTTGAATAATCACGTCTCTTGGGGCTTTGAGGAAATTTGAGAAGTTTGCTCCCTATTATGTCTTCCAAATTAGTTTCTCTTCAATTTTGGTGCACTTTCTTTTGTCTTTTCATCTTGGTTCAGCCAAAAATAGTTTCTCAAATTGAGTGCTAAATTCTTCAGGATTTCGTTGACTTCAATTAACTTTCCTCAGGACTCTCTTTGGTTTTATAAATGAGGTCTTTGCTCATCAGGATCTTGATCCTAGCTGTTGGGCTACCTTTTCATGCCAGACTTGCCTCTTGGCCTCTTGTCTTCATCCTTTATAAAGAATAGGGGCGGGGGTGGGGGAGACAGGTGTAGAAAGAGGCAGAGAATCTGCTGTGTCTGGACTCTGCTACTTACAAGCTGAGGGCAAGTTGAACTTAGTTTTCCTCATCTATAAAATGGGGTGAGATGCCTACTGCACTGATGAGCATGTTGATGAGAGGTATCAGTATTTTAATGATGCATGCATGACACTCCTTCTCCACTGTTTGGGAGCCTCTAGGAGAGTTACCACAACCAAGGCCACTCTCAGATTCTCACAGTCCAATGACCAAACCCTTAGCTACAGCTTCACTGATAGGAGACGTTCAGAAAGCAATTGACAATACTTTATTGAAATGATAATATTATCATCTGTATAGTGAAACACTGTTCAGTTTACCATTTGCTTGCACAACCATTATGTTATTTCACAGCCTCCTCGAACCCTGTGGTGTAGCCTGAGCCAGGCATCAACCCATTTTACAGATGAGGAAACTGCAGCCCAGATAGACGAAGGTCACACAGATAACCAGGGGCAGAGTTATTACAACACTGAATCTCTTCTTTTTTCTTGGCACACACTCTCCTAACATTTTTTAGGAGATCCTTAATGATCCTTTTGATGTGTGTTTAATATTCCAAAAATCCAAAAGCCAGGATTGGTCCAGCTTGAACAAGGAGTAGAGGGACAGGAACCCTATTGGTCATGAGGGCCCAGTCCAGCCCAAGCTGCTGGAGGCCAGGAACTAGATCAAGCACACCTGGGCACCCCCAGCTCCTAGCACATGCCGGGCTCTCTCCTGGGGCTCAACGGACCCGCAGTGAAGGCCTCACATGAAATCGAGGAGACTGGGTGTGAATCTTGGTTCTACCATTTTCTAGCTGGGTGGCTAGAAAGTCCCCAAAGCCCTCAGAGCCTCAGTCTCCTCACTCTTTTAAAGAGGGACAGTGCCCATCTCATAGTTTGGTGACAGTGTTCGAATAAGAGAATGCTAGATAGAGCATATGTGGAACTGCGTGTATCATTTATCAGGTCTCACCCTTTCTCCCTTTGCCTCTTCTTTCCACTCTCGCTTCCTCTTTCTCTTCCCTCCTTCTCATGCCTGAAATTCCCACATTTTTGATCCACTGATCAGGACTTTTCATAAGGGCAAGTTTTTAATCACCAAGAGGAGGAGTGAATGAAGATAAGGACAGGCCCTGATAAAGGGAGAAGAAGAGGTAAGAGCATAGAGAGTAGAAGTTTCAGAAGGCAAGATTTCCTCCACACATTCACCATGAATGTGCCCCAGTACTGATGTTTTCCCTCTTCCTCCCCCTTCCCTCTTTTTAAAGTATAGAACTGCAGGCATACCTCACTTTATAGTGCCTCACTTTATTCCGCTTCAGAGGTGATGTGTTTTTTATAAATGGAAGGCAAGACCCTTTACCGGCAAAAATATTGCAACTTGCTTTATTGCAGAAGCTTGTAAGACCAGGAAGCCTCTATGGCACTGTGGCTTAGGAGCACAGGCCCTGGGCCAGGAAGCCTGAGTTCAAGTCCTGGCCCTGGCTTGTCCTAGCTCTGTGACTCTGGACCAACTATTTCACCACTCTGTGCCTCAGTTTCCTCATCTGCAGAGTAGGAAAAATGATGGTTTCTAGGTCATAGGGTCGTGCGAGGATTAATGAGATAATGTGTGTCAAGCTCCTAGAACAGTGCCAGACACAGACTAGTAAGCACTATTCACAACAAAATAAGAATAAAACACAAGTAAAATGTGTAGTATGGGATTCTATGTAATAGAGAAATATAATAATGAAATATAAGCTACGTAATTATATATAATAATAAAAATATAAAAGGAGAAGTGTACAGTCCTCCCATCCAACCCAAATGCCTCTGAGCGGACCCTGAGTGGTAGGGCTGGACCAGGCAGAGAGCTGTTTTCGCCTCTCAGTGGAGCATCATCACCTTCCTATGGCCACCCATCCTCACAAGTATCATTTTAGATGAATGCCCAATATTCAATCCAGTTCCCTGCCCACCAGCCACCCTGAGCGCTCATTTTGCTGCTATAAATGACTCCAGCTGTCCTTGGCCTTCTTGGTGCCTGCAGGGCTTCCCTCCTGGGGTCTCTAGTCCCTCTGTTGACCTGCATGTGGATGACCAGAGAATTGGGTGTGAGGAAGACTTCTTGGATGGGGATGGAGAGTAGCAGCCTTACATCATCACAAAATCCTAAAGGCCACCAGGTTCCAGGGAGTTGGGCCTCGCTGAGCACACTGGGATTGAGCTGGGAGAAGGAGCTGCTCTGCCTGTCTCCTGTGGTGGCACCTAGTGGCACTGTGTGGCAGGCTTGTCCTGCTTTTAAGGACACCAGTATCCCCCACAGTGCATCTCCAAGCAAGCTTAGAGGAGACACAGTGCTAGTGGGAGCACCGCCCCTCCTCTTATGCTCCTCTCTGCTCCCCAAGTCCTTGCCCACCTTTGTGCTCACCGGGGATGCTCTCCCCCCTCTGAGTTCCTAAGGCGGGCTTGGAACCGTAACCACTCTCACCACAGCACAGACATGGGGCTCACTCAACATTTCACACGTTCAATCTCATTTCCTCCTACCACCAGCCACAGGTTCCAGTAGTGTACCCATTTCACAGCAGAAGTAACTGAGACACAAAAAAGCCAGGGCATTTGCACACCTGGGGGAGAAACTCAGGTGTGGCTCCAGAGCCTGTGCCCATGTGTGCCAGAATTTCCCAACCAGGTGATTCACCTTGTTCACTAGCCTAGGCTCCAAGTGACTGAAGGTGATCAAGGATTAAAACCACTACCAAAGGGCAGAGGTTTGCATTTCTTGAATATATTTAAAGGGACTGGGATTTGATGTCATTTATTCGCCTGAATGCCCCCTTTCCACCAGGCTGTGTGACTTGGGAAGCAGGAATCGTGCTGATTCACCTTGGAGTCTCAAGCACCTGGCATGGGGCACACACAGATCTGGTGTTCTGTCAGTGCTGTAGGAGCTGACACCCAAGCCCAGGTCTGCCTGTGATTTTGGAAAGGGAATTCAGAAAAGGGTGTCACAGCGGCTTCTTGGAAGAAAGTGAGTGCTTTCCTCCCAAAGGTCAGCTTGGAAGTTGTGGGTCAGGGACTGTGATGGGACTTTTCATATGTCCAAGTTGCCTAGTGCACAAGACACCCTTCAAGGCTGGGATCACTGTCCCATCTCATAAATGAGGAAGCCGAGGCAGATGTATATATATACAAGAAGGTGCAGAGAGACCAGGTAGCTTCTACCCCTGGCCAGGCTGCTGTGGGTCTTGCTACCTCTACCCACAAATTCCTAGGCTTGTATCTGGTCAAGTCCTTCTGAGCTCTTTCATCTCAGTCTTATCTCCTGTGCTTCCCAGGAAGATGTGCAGGTCTGTGTCATCCTGGCAGAAACTGTGCTGTTTGCTCTCAGTTCCTCAGCCCCTCCTTCCAACTTCTAGCAGGGTGCAGTTGTCAGTTGCCCCACAACACTCCTGCCCCATGCTTGGCTTGGAGTGGAGAAACCTCAGCCACTGTCTCTTGTCTACTACCTCTTGGGAGCAGTGCTGGACCCTGAGCTGCCCTAACATTCAAGATGCCCATGATTTTCCTCCTCATGCCTGTCACTCCAGGATGCTTCTGAGCAGTGAGCATGCTTCTCCCCCTGAGAGTTCTGCCACCTCCCCTTCTGGCCTAGACAGAATTAGACAATCCACCAGTGGGGTCTGTGACCCCAGCCCTGGCCTCTGATGACTCCCCATCGCTTGATGCCCTGTCTCTTTCACCAGCCCTGCCCAAGTCTACCTCAGCAGGGCAGGACATGTCAGCCATCCAACTCCATAAATCATATGTTTGGAGCTTGAAAAGGTCTGGAGCCAGACCACCCTGACCAACCCTGACCCCCAAACTGCCTCTGAGAGCCCCCTCCCCACTCTGGAGGACTAGTGTTTTACTCTGAGTCCTACCCTGAGGTCTGCCTTGGGCCCTGGTTTGGCCTTTAGCCTCCCTCTAGGGGCACCCCCCATGTCCTATACAATAGTCACCCCAAGTTCTGACCTCCCACCTGCACGCTTATCACCATGAGCCTGGTCCTTCCTCTCACCTGCATTGAGCCCAACTTGAGTTGCCATCAGATAACCACCCATCCATGGGTGGAGTCACACAGACTTGGGTTCCTGACCCAGGTCCCTCTTACCACTGTGTGACCTTGAATAAATTAATCTTGTCTCTTAAGCTGAGCCACCATCACATTAAATAAAGGGCCAGCAATTCCCACTTTGCATGACGGGTAGGAGGAGAAATGTGAAACATCCAGCTAGTACACATAGTCTCCTCCATCGGTGGTAGCATTCATTCATTTATGTATTCATTCAGTATTTATTGTCTTCTATGAGCCCAGCACTTGGAATACAATGGTGGGCACAGGCCAAACCTGGCCCTTGCCTTTGTGCTCCTGATGCTCTAGTCTAGTAAGAGACATACAAGAACTAGACACACAGCAAGTATAGACTATGAGGGTAATGACTAGTGCTATGAAAAATTAGAGCAGGGTATGGGGCGAGGGGTGGGAGGTGCTGTCTTAGCTGGGGGGTGTCTGGGAAGGTGACATTTGAGCAGAGGCCTGAATCACGTGAGGATCCAGCCAGGCAGAAATCTGGGGATGAGGGAACCGCTGACCCAGGGCCCCACCAGGGGTGCCGCATGGAGGCCAGCATGGCCTAGGGGGAGAAAGGGGCAGATGGGGGTTCAGCAAGGCTGGCTTGACTGAGAAGGAGCTTTTGTTCTCCTCCATGTACACTGGGCGCCAGAGTGAGGTGGAGAGCAGGTTGTAATGTGATCTGATCTACATTTTCCAAGGCCATTAGATTGCCTACAACTGACTGTGCTGGAATCCCTGACAGCTCCACCCAGCCACCGAGAGGGTGGGCCTCTGCCAGGTGTCTACCTGTAGGGGGAAATTGCCAGGTGGGGAGGGACGCCAGATAAGTTCCCAGAGGGTCCTGGACCCCATAGCTGTTCTGCCATCAGCCCAAGAGCTTTCTTGGCTTGCACCCCACCCCCACCCCCCACCCCCACCCCATTGCCCCTTTGGTCAGCCAGACAGTGCAGGTTCCCCAGAGCAAGGAGGAAAGCTATGCCCATGGTGTGCAACAAGCAGGTTTCCAATGTCTAGACTTGCTCTTAGGGTAACTCGGTTTCAGGGAGGAGACTGGTGAAAGGGGAGGAGAAGAGGAGGAGGGGGATGAAGAGGAGAACAATTATTTCAAATTCTGTGTTCCACTCATGCTGGGGGAAACTATGTCAGAACCCTCTAGACCCATCAGTATTAGAGGCCCACAAGTTTTAGGAGTTGGAAACCAAGCAATTTTAGAGGAAGAAGAAAAAAAAAACTGTCCTAGTTCTGTAATTGGCTCCCAAGGCTGTGCTCAGCAATTATTAAAATACTGACATGAAACTTCCAAGAGAAACTGCTCCAGGCACTATATTTATCATTTGCGTCAGTAAGACACGCAGAGACCTTTCCATGGAGTGTCAGCTATGGTATGCTTCAAGGTCAGATAATTAACTTTATTAAGGAAGAGTCAGATTTGCAAAGGGAATAGGGACCAACACTTGGGTGTCCCTCATTTAATGGAACCTTGCTGAACAGAACTCCTGGCCTCTGAATGTCATGGGTTTGACTTCACATCATTTCTTTGAACAGTGGTTCTTAAAGTGAGGTCCGTGGGCCCTCCCCTTCCCGATGTGCACGGAGAGACTCCAAGAGATCCATGAACCTTCTGAAACTGGACGCAGAATTTCCCTAGCTCAGTATTTCTCACAGTACAACCGCAGCTACAGTCTTGCCTGGGAACTTGTTGGCGATGTAGATTCCCAGGCCCCACTCCAGACTTACTGAGTCACACACCTGAGGACTGGGGCTTGGGCATCTGTTTTAACGAACCTGCTCCCATTCGATGCTGGCAAAATCTGTGCTGTACAGCAAGACAAAACTACTAAGAGTGGGGCCTTAGGAATCACACTGACCTGGGTTCAAATCTCAGTGCTGTCATTTAATAGCTGTCTAAGCTTCTATAAAATGGGATATTAAAAATCTTGGGATACTGGGGGAACTTTTAGTACAGCAGTGATGACAGATGCAGTCTTCATCACATAAGAGTCCTAATGATAAATAATGTTTTTGAGGAGGGAAGTAGTGTGAACAAAAGTGTGGATTAGAAAGACAACTCTGTAGGATGGCTTGAACACCTGAGTGGCTATAAGTAGAGTCACCAGTGATTAGGGTCATAGCTAGAATGGCAGTAGTAAGAAGCGTGGGGTTTGGGGTGTCAAGGGTCATCAGAGGTCAAGTGAACAGGGCTTCCAGTTTGGTTCACTCAACAAATACTTACTGAGTACCTGCAATGTGCCAAGCCTTGGCCTGGACCCTGGGGGTGAAGATGGCAGAGTCCCTGCCCTCACGGAGCTCAGGTGTTTACAGGAAATAAAGCCAGTGAGCAACCAAAGGAGTGCACAAGGGTTTCAGTGCGTGGAAATCTTCATGCTTCATCAGTGACATGAAGAAGGCTGAGCAGGGTGATGGGACAGTGAGTGACACAGAGAAGGTAGGGCAGTCAGAGTAAGTGACACTGAGTGGAGACCTGCATGACAAGTAGGAGGCCAGCCAGGAGAAGATTCTGGGGCATAGGCGTCAGGCAGAGGGAAGAGCCAGTGCAAAGGCCTGGAGACTGGAGGAGTGTGGTGTGTGAGAGGAACGGAAAGAAGGGCAGAGTGCTGGGGCATGGACCTGAGGGTGGACAGGGCACCATGGTTCTCACCTCTCTGAGGCTCTACTTCTTCATGAAGGGCCACTGTGAGGAACTGATGGTATAATGAAAGTAACCAAGTCTGGCACGTAGCTGCAGCCCTAGGAGAGTGTTCACCATTGCCCTGCAATGGTCAGCTCAATATACCCCAGGACATTACATGAGGATTCTAACCATGTATCAAAACCAAAATCAGCACGAGCATTGGAAATAAAAGCTCTGATGGCTTTAAACCAATATCAAGTGTTAAACAGTAGGCAGTTTCCTTCAAGCTATAGATACCGAGAATCCACCAAGGTTGATGAACTTGGGGGACAGAGAAATGTAAATGTCCCTGTTCTCAGTACAGTGTACTACCTTGTGGTTCACTCCAGTCTCCCCTGTGAAGCAGGTGAGATGTCCAACAAAAGTTTAGCATTATAAAATGGTTATTAAGTCAAGCCCCCTTGAATATGCACGGTGATGAGATCCAGAGCTGACATTTCATAGGAGGGAACCTGCAGTGGATGGAGCAGCAGGGTGATGGGGAAGATGGGTGCAGACCATGTGAAGCTGTAGACTCAGTGACTGGAAGGTGATTGGCGATATTCCCTCCTCAACTTCACTGAGTCTTGGTTTCCTCACCTGTAAAATGGGAAAAATCTCAGGACCTGCTGGCTAGTTGTGAGAATTACGTGATGTAATGTATAGTTCTGAGCACAGTGCCTGGAACAAACTAAGATTCACTAAATGGTGGCTGCTATTAATATCAATATCATATCATTGTTTTCAATACTGTTACCAGCAGGGGAAGTTGTGCCTCATGACTGCCAGGAGGGACTCACTGAGCTGTGATGCATTTGCAGTCAGGTGTAGGATCCTGGGAGGGTAGCCCTCAGCCAGCCAGGTGGAGACAGAGCCAGAAGCCTCAGAGAAAAGAGTAGTGAGCTTTCATGAGCTCCAGGCTGACGGTACTATAGCGGTGGCAGAAAGGAGCTAAATTGTGGTCACCTTCTCCTGGAAGCCATTCCAGATTGTTTTACCATTGGTGGAAGCCACAGATCCTGCTATGGTGTAAAAGCCTATCTCTGCATTAGACTGAGAGCTCTTTGATGTTAAGGCCTAGGAATGACCCATTTTTATACTCCCAGGGTCAAGCCCAGTTACCTAGAGTGCAGTGGTTGCTTAAACAAATGAACACATAAAGTGAAGAATAAATGCCTAAATGGATGGGAGTGGCTGGTCCGGCTGGTCCAAGGATGGGTGGGGCAAATTTGGGATGGGGGTGGTGAGGAGAAATACCTCTTTCCCCTGGAAGGATGTTAGCTTGAGGCATCTGACCTCTTTCCTTGGACACGAGGGGGTGCCATCGCTGCAAAGCCCACCATTGTAGACTGCCGAAATCAGAACACTTCGCAGGATGTCTGACCTGCTGCTTAAGTCAGTAGGGATGCTGTCCTGCTAGGGCCAGATCAGCCTACCTCAGACCTGAGTCCTGGGTTACAAGAGTAAGAACTTGCTGACAACGACAAGCAGCTTCCAGTAGAGGTGGTGAGCTCTGCATTGCTGCAGGCGTGCCAACAGAGGCTGACCTCAAGTCTTGGTCTCTGGAGTCCAGCCCTACATCTCTTCCTGAGATATCCAGGGGCCTCACTAACATCTGCCTGAGGGTGCGGGGAGGAAAGCCTTGTGCTCTCCTCAGAGAGTTCGCTCCTCTCCTCCTTGCCATAGGCGAACACCTTCATTGGGTAACAAATGAGAAAAGTTTCCTAAAAAATAGTTCTGCTTTTGCTTTTAAAAAAATAAAACATTTTAAATTTACAGCAAGTTGCAGCAGTAGTACAAAGTGCTTTTTTCCCCTTAAAGCACTGGAAGGTAAGCTGCTAACATGATACTCTATATCAGGGGTGGCCAACTTTTCTGTATATAAGATCTACTTTTTATCTTAAAAGTGTGTCGCGATCGACTTGTTGTCATAGGCGTAGTCTAAGGTGGAAGAAGGGGTGTGAAATGCATACTATGTTTATACATTGTGTTTCAGTATAAGGTGCATTCCAGCGAGGTATGGGTAGATAAGTAAAATATATGTTCAAAACTATTTTTTATTTTTTAAATCACTTATTAAGTTTTAGAGATATAGGCTCATGAAGAAAATAAATTTCCAGACCCAACTTTTGATAGCAGCATTCCGTACATGCGGTACCTAAAAAATTCTATTTTCTGACACTTTTTCAAGATAGATTTTTACTAACTTAAAATGCAATTTAATTTTTTTATCAACTGCAATGTATAAGTTGTACTATTTGTTCGTAAATATGAAAAAGTTGTTATAAAAGTGCACAGTATGGCTGATAATTTGATTTCAATATTTCACTTTCGCGTTTTTTTTGGGGGGACCAGGAAAATTTATCATGAAAGAATAATATGACTTACTTTTTGCTAATCTATCAATAGCTCGCTGAGTACACTTAGTACTGAAATATAGATATATGGCTTATCTACCTACGTAAAAAACAACAACAATAATTATTTAAAGGGCCAAAAAACTCACGTCCAGGGGAATTAAAAGAACATGGATAATTATTAATAATATTTATTAATTCAAAGGAGCTACAGATAAAGACAGATTTAGAATTTACTTTGTTGCCTTAACATTAATAGGAAGACTGAGTTTGCATGTCTCTAACCAAGGAATCATAATTAGGTGTATATCCTGACAAAGATAATAATAATGAGTCTTCAGTATGGGAATCAGTCAGGACAGTATGTTGTTTAGTCTTCGTTAGCTTCAAGTATGAAAATGCCGATTCGCATAGGTATGTAGATCCGAAACAAGAATAGATATATTCGCTACATTTGGTGATGCTGGGATATTTTTCTCAGTTGACATATTTCCAAAAATCTTCTTCAAATTTTCTGGCTTATAAGATTAAGTCAGTTTGTAAAATTATAATTTCGTTTTCTAATGCCTTTTGATCCATATGTCCATATGAAATATGTCTGAAATTTTTTGGCTAATGCGTTTCACACTTAAATCTTTTTTAAAAGGAAAAGATATAAATTCCACAATTTCTTTAATTTTTTCAAAATCCTGGAATCTTACCTCAAAATCTTCAATTACCTTTTTGATTTCCGTGATGTATTTGTCGATCTTATAATTAATATTTTTATGTTTTTGTAGGTTATCCACCATATTTGGAAAATGATTCAGATTATTTTGTTGCAGATCTTCTATTAACAAAATAAATTTTGTTTTATATGTGTCTATGCAGCTGATCATATCAATTACTGTTTTATTTTTACCTTGTAATTCTAAGTTTAAATGACTTAATATTGAAGTAAAATCGGTAAGAAATGCTAAGTCACTAAGCCAAGTTTCATCATTTAAATTTTCACAGTCTCCATCTTGTTCGTGAAGAAAATCTATAATTTCAGGCAATAAATCACGAAATCACTGCAGAAATTTACCTCTGCTTAGCCATCTGACATCGGTATGTAGTAATAATTCAGGTTGGCCTTCATCGAGTTGCAGTTGGAAGAGACGCCATTTGAGGGAACTTCCTCGAATTGAATTAACAATTTTAAATGCTAGGTCCATTACAGTACCTCTTTTGTGTTTAGTCTCTTGCTAGCTAACACTTGCTGGTGAATTATGCAGTGATAGCTCAAAATGGCTGGGAATTCATCTTTATTTCAACATAAGGCTATAAATCCATTTATGCAAACTATCATTGCAGCTGCGCCATCCGTTGTTATTGAGACTAATTTAAAAAGTGGTACTTTCAAATCATTGAGCAAGTTTTTAAAGGCTTTGAATATGTCTACACCTCTAGTCCTTTCCTTCAAAGAAATCATACCCAACAATTCTTCTTTAGATGTAAAATCCTTAAAAACCATACGAACAGAAACAAGTAATTGTGCTGTATCACTTATATCTGTCGATTCATCACACTGAAGGGAAAAACAAGAACATCTATTAATATCATTATATAACTGCTCTTTTACATTCCTACTCATCCTTTCAATTCGTCGCATCACTGTGTTTTGAGACAATTGTAGATCTTGAATTGCAGCAACAATTTCACTCTTGTTCTTAAAATCGTTAAAAAGTGAATCTGACATTTCCAAAAAAATGTCCTTTACAAATTCACCGTCAGAAAATGGCTTACATTGTTTTGCTAAGAGATAGCTTACTTTGAATGATGCAGTAGTTACTGCTTGTGACTTCAACCTTGGCTTTTTAAAAACGCTTTGTTGATTTGTTAATTGAGTTTTAAGATCCCTAACTTTATGTTTGCTCAGTTCAGAATTTGGTGGATAATCTGTTTGATACTTGTTATGTAAAGCTAAAAAATGTCTCTCCAGATTACCCTTTTTAGCAATGGCTACCGAGGTAAGGCATATTAAACAACAACATTTATCATTCACCATTGTAAAAAAGTAATCGAGTTCCCATTCTTCATTGAAGTGATAAGTTTTCGATTTTTTCGGTTTAC
>PVKE010014359.1:0-35256 GCA_004027555.1 Craseonycteris thonglongyai
TTAAGCGCTCACTTTGCAGCCCCGGGGACCAAGGATCAAATCCTGGCCTGTGTGGACCCATGTGCTGAACTGGGGAGTGCCCCCAGTTCGGTTCTCACCAGGGTGAGACCTGGGCCCAGTTCCTGCCCTGTGCAGCCCCACTCCCACCTGTGGAATGAAACTATGTGGAAAAACCAATGATGTGCAACTATGGAGACTGTTCTGGGCCCTCCCCCTTCTCTGTCTCTGTCTCTCTCTCTTTGTCAAAAACAATAAAAATAAATCTTTTTAAAAAAAATTACCTTAGTTATTTCTGGCTGGCATGTGGGACTTGAGGCTGAGACACCCCTGTGGCCACCCACACGAAGACTTCGTAGCAAGTTCGGTTCTTAATGCTCCAATGTTCCCACTTGAAGCCAAAAAGGCTCCCTGGGCACACACGTGACAGTGTGTACTCTGGGGGCACTCTGGTGGTCTTACTTCCTCATCACAGGAGGTATACTTTATGTTATTGTCTAACCTCCAAGTGTTGGTCTCTCTGAGGGATGAACATGGGTAACCTCTGTGTTCTTGGCCTACGTTACGGATACTACGTTATGGAAGGACTCACATCAGCTTCCTGTTTACAATGGGAGGGCGAAGGTTCAGAATCTTGCACCAAACACTCAACAGATTTCTTCTGTTCATTGGGTTTGTGTCCTGTTGAGGTTTTCCATGGCTAGAGTATTCGTGAGAATGAAACTCCCGGGCTATCTGAATGGTAAGAGTACCTTTTGAGAAGAAATCCGTGGGTAAGGAAGTCGCTCCTGTTAATGAAGTTTTTTAAAGGCTCTACCAATCCCCTTACTATGAACTGTGGAAAAGGATGAAAAGCAGCAGAAAAAGAAGCATCTATGAAAAGATAAGAAGCATATCAAAGCTTGGACTCGAATGTTTTCTTGGTATCGAAGAGAAGGCTTATCACAGTATTTCTTTGGCTGCTGACCTATACTGACACATGAACAATGCCAAGTGGCATTTTAGTTTTTCATTTCTTAAAGAAAAATATATTCCATTTACACAACTATAATATTAAAGAAAGTAAATTAGTTTTACAACTCTCTTAACAATTTTTGGAGATGACATTGCTGATTTTCAGAAATCCATATAAAATCAGGAAGCAGGATCCCATAGGCCAAGAACTCTGGACCACAGGTCAGCTTTCCGTCTGGTGCTTTGCCTTTAAATAGAGTAATAGTCCGTTACTTCAGATACATATGTAAGATCGTTTCCTGAGCAATAAGACATTAGAAAGGAGCAGAAATAATTTTTCAAATTAAAACAAGCAAAAACAAACAAGCAACAACAACAACAAAAACATTGGAACATAGCAATGAAAACCTAAGCACTGCTCCATGATGTGCCTAACTTCTTCCTTCATGGAGAACTGGCCCCAACAAGCATGGCAGGCCTTTCTGTTTGTTATTTAACATTATGGATTTTCCTATATTTCCTTTGTCCAGACACTCTCCCAGTGCTATGCCGCAAGCAGAGCCACCTGGAAAGGTGAGAAAGGAGGAAGGAGCCCTCCATCCCTCCTGAAGACTGGAGCAACCCTGTCTGGGCACCATTGCTCTAGACATTCGCTTTACCTAGACTGCTCTTCCCTCCGCTGTCTGCCTGCCCAACATCTTCGCCTCCCACTAGTCTTCCACTATCTCAGCGAGACCTGACCTGACTACCCTGCACTACTGCGGCCGGCTCCTGCCCCCAGACTGTGGGAGCTCCTCACCTCCCTTTCCTTGCTCTCCTTTGTTCTTTTCTCCAGCGACTAAGTAATGCTGCCCATTTCCTGACTGCCATACGGTGCAAGCTCCTTGAAGGCAGGCGTCTTTACCTGTTTTGTTCTCAGACCTATGCAAGGTACCTAGAGCAATTTGGAGCACTTAGTAGGCTCTCCATTCATATTTTTGGATTTTTTTTTTTTTTAAGGAGTTATCCCAGAGAGCTGGGACTCCTTTGAACAAGAAGGGCTGTGGCCAATCCTTGGAAGCTGGGTAGCCTATCCAGAGGAGAGAGAAACAGGTAAGATGCCCCAATAGGGGAGCCACATGAGCAAATGTTGGCAGGTAGGAGCAAATAAATCATTTGGGGGGCAGTGAGTAGACGGATTTGGCAGTGCCCAGGATGTGTGGCATCCAAGGACCGAATAAAGGGTGTGTTTTTTCTTTCATAGATAATGGGGGGGGAAGAGAAGGGAAGGACTGTGGAAGAGTTTTGAGCACGGAAGGAATTCTTGACACCAATGACATTTGAAGAAGATTAATCTGGAGATGGGGTATCTTTGAGGTGAAGTGGTCCCTTCTGGGATGTTTCCCTTGCCCCTCTTTCCTCTGCCCATTGAGCATTCCCCATAAGTCTGAGGCTTCCCCCACGTTATCTGCGCTCTCACTGCCAAGCTGAGCCAGAAGCAGAATCTGACAGTGTGTCGCACATCTGAGATTTGGAGGGAGGAAACTTTGACTCTGCCTACTGTCCTTCTTCCAGTGAAGTCAGGGGAGGCATTACCATGGTCTCTGGTTAGAAACGGCATGTGGCTCTCCAAATACTGCCTTCTGCTTCTCCATCTTCAAATTTGTGTGGTAGTCCCCAAGAGGGAAGAATGGGGGTTCTGAGATTTCCCTAAGCATCTCTGAAATTCCAAAGGAGTAAAAGGTGTGGCAACTCCTGCCAGGTACATCAAGAATGTGGACAAATTTAGAACTGGAGTTTGTGTGACAATTGTAAGTCAAACTCCAAGAAGGGTAACCAGCCTATTAGTGCAGGCACCTGGAAATTGACATTTCTGCCATCTCCCCAAACACACACACACACACACACACACACACACACGCACACACACACGCGCGCACACACACTCACATACACACATTCACTGGATCTTGGAAAGATCAAGGCCAACTGCAAAGCACCCATTCCCCAAGACTCCTAATTTATATTGGGAACTAGCTGTACAGCCTCGCCTGGCCCCCGGTCTTCCCTTGCAATGATAAAGAGCATGTCACATCACACTAAATGTGACACTTAATCAAAACCCACCTTCTTTAACAAACCCTTCACCTCCAGCACACGAGAGTCACCGAGGCCAAGGGACAAGACGGGGAGCCTACTCAGGTGGCACATGCTTTGATTAAGATGATACAGATTCCCTTTTATTTCACTTTCATCAGAGTTGTGAAATTCCAGATCTGTCCCCTTTTTGATTTGACAACAGCACATTTCAGTAGAGGTTGACACCAAAAAAAGACCAGGACTTGTTCTCCAGCCAGGAGTGGGGGATAATTTCTCTGAATTCTCTTACAGTAAGGATCGTCAGAGCTTCTGATCTTCCCATAAGCAAGTTTCACAAGGAACGTGGTTAAACTGAACCACAAACCTGGCTGGCATCTGGTTTCTTTCTTAAGTGACGTCTAAATACTCTTAATCCATAGGCCAGGAAAAGACCTCCCCTTCTCTGCTTCCTCCCTTGCCTCTCCCCCCGCCACCCCTGAAACAGACTTAAATCCTCAAGTGAATTCTTTTGCCAGATTCCTGGGGCAGGAAATTTACTTCCCTGTCACACACAGTACCTTAGAAATTTCTGGGGGCTTCAGCATCTGTCCTTTCCTATAGCGTGGGCTATGGCTTTTCTCATGACCTATGTGGGGTTCGGTTTTAAAAGTACTTAATCACTAGCTAGTTCTATCAGTTCAATATACATGCACTGAATCCTAATTCTGGATGATGTAGGTATTACAAGAGAGAAAAACAATCTACTTCTGCTTTCAAGAAACCTTCCGTCTCAAAGTAAAATGCAATAATAAACACATGGTAGAATGTGACAAGTGGCTACAAGAACTCCAAAGCACAGGCAGTTCCTGCAGCCAGACCCTGTTCTAGGCACTGGGATACAGCCACGTACAAACCGGACAGCATTCCTGCCTGCAAGGAGCTTACATTCTAGTGGGAGCTGAGCGACATTTCTCACACTTAAGCAGCCCACGCTTTTGAACTTTATACCTTCACCACTCAATGTTTTGTGGGCTGAATTTGAATTTCTATATACCCACTAGCAAGTGCAACGTCTGAGCTATTGTATGATGTCACACCAGTGGGACTCCAGCTCAGTGTGTACATTTTATTCACTAAAAATGAGAAGAAATTTAAAAATTGAAAGTGTGTCTGCTGTCGTCATGACCTGTAGTTCTCATCAACTTATTATACGTGAGACAAAGATGGAAACTATTGGGAAGGAACAAAGCAGAATTAGAGAGCCTATTTAAAATGTAGAACTATCAAGTATGGAGCCTGACAAAGTTCAAGTAGGATTTTTAAAGTTGTTTGTTTGTTTCTGTGAGGGCAGTCTTTCTCATAATATGATGAGACTAGCTCAGGCAGGCTTTTCAGCAACCGTCTTTTTGGAGAGGCAGGGGCTGTGGTCCGCACTAACAGAGGGCAGGCCTAGCCCAGCACCAGTAAAAGGTACTTAAGGAAAATAGAATACCCAGCATATTTCAAGGCAGAAGGAAAAAAAATCGTTTTCCTAGAAAAGCCTGTTTCAGCTATGTAGGGGAGCTGAGAAAATAACAAAGAATCTTCTCCTTCCCAAGGCGGGGTTGAGGCTAAAGACTGCAGACTAGCCTAGAATGGGGAGGGGCGAGTCAATGTCTGGTTGGCTTTGCCTCTTCTACCTGGGGCCTTCCCCACTCCCCCCACAGGACAGTCCTGATTCTGCCCCAGGCCTCACAAGGGGACAGGCAGAGCATGACTCCTAAAGCCAAGTCTGTGAATGAGTCAGTGTAGGATGACAGCCAGAACACCCACGGGACAGTGTAGCCTGTTGGGGGCTGAGGGGAGCAAAAGCCACCGGAAGTTGTATTAATAACAGTGGAAACTTCACTTGGTAGTTTACTCAGGGGCAGCTGGTCTGGGTCCTACTGCCCTGGTGCAGGCTCCTGAACAGCTCCTTCAGCACAGGCCTCCCCACCTCCACAGGAGGAAACCACAGCCCTAACAGCCAGTGAGAGCTGGCCAGAAAGCTGCCTTGGCCCAGGGGCAGAGCTTCCCCTTTCTTGCAGGTGGAGCTGCTGAGGGTGGTACCTCAACCCCTGATCAAAGCTTGTAGGAGTCATTTTCCATTGGCCTCTCTCTTTCACAGCCCTATTACACTCAAGCTGACCCCCAGGTCTGACCAGCAGGATTGAGAACCTCGGCACAGAATTCAGTCACCAACCAGGTGGGTAAATAGGTGGGTATGGCTCTCCTCTGTGAGTTTTTGTGCTAAAATAGTCTGTATTTTTAACTTTTTATTGTAAAAATACTTCCAACAGGGGAAACCAGGATGGCTCAGTGAGTTGAAGCATTTGCTTTGCAGCCCCAGGGACTGAGAATCGAATCTCGGCCCCTGCCTGTATGGACCCATATGCTGAACTGGGGTGTGCTTTCCATGTGGGAGGCCCCCAGTTTGGCTCTGGCCCCCTGGTTTGGCTCCTGGCTCAAGGGGGCGGGCCTCCCATGCAGGAGGCCCCCAGCCCAGTTCCTGCCCTGTGTGGCCCCCACCCACCTGTATGGAATAAAACCATGTCGAAAACTGATGAAGTTCAACTGTGGAGACTGCTCTGGGCCCTCCCCCTTCTCTCTGTCTCTATCCCTGTCTCTGTCTGTCAAAAAAATTTTTAAAAATATCTTCAACAGACATAAAGGTAGCAAGAATACTATAAAGAATCCCACATCATACATCCTATATGTATACAATATCATATGTTAATTATATCGTAATTTTTTAATTTAATTAAAAAAACAAAAATCAATTAAAAAAACTGTTCAGCCATATGATGGACTAGACTACAATGTAGCCATTAAAATTTTTTAAATCATCTTATTGAAAAAAAAATTCCTATGTACCCATCCTGTAGATTTCACCACTAACAACTTGCCATATGTTATAGATGGAACGTTGGTACCCCCCACCAATTCATATGTTGAAACCTAATCCCCACTATGATGATATGAGGAGGTGCGGCCTTTGGAGGTGATTACATTACGTGGGTGGAGCCTTGTGAATGGGATTTGTGAGAAGACAGCTGCCTATGAACCAGGAAGAAGGCTCTCATCAGACACCGAAACTGCCAGCACCTTGGTCTTGGACCTCCAGAACTGTGAGAGATAGATGTTTGTTGTTTATGACTATCCTGTCTACAGTATTCTATTATAGCAGCCCAAATGGCCAAGATACCATATTGGCTTCATCAGCTGTTTTTCCCCTTTAATCATTTTAAAACAGACCCCAGATATCATATTTCACCCCTAAATTGTTCAGTACATGTGTTTTAAAAGATGAGGACATTTTCTTACGTAACCATTACATCACACATATCAAACTGACAATTCTCAAATATTTTGTAATACTCAGTCCAAATTCAAATTTTCTTGATTATCCCCCCAAATGTCTTCTTACTGTCAGTTTGTGTGAACTAGGATGCAAACAAAGTGTTCGCATTGCATTGAGTTGTTACGTGTCTTCAGTTGCTTTAATCTAGACAAGGATCGTTTTGTAGGACTGACCAGGTGGTTGCTCTCATCCACCCACCCTATGTTCTTGGCTTCAGTGAATCTCTCCAACTTACTCCCAGGACCCTCCTCCCCAGCAGACCAGACCAGAGTGACCAGGATCTGAAGGAATCGGCCTTGGCATGGAACCAGAAACAGATTTTTCAAAATTCCAGGTAGGAAACCATGAGATCTGGGGAAAAGTACAATGCATTTTCTGTCCCCTGACTGCAGACAAGATATCATTCCCACCTGGAGGAAGGAGAGGAGGGGGCAAGAGGAGAGAGAGAGAAGAGAGACCCTCAAACAGAAGCAGGACCAAGAGGGAGAGCACTCGATACACCCAGGCCCCGGCAAGGGGCTCCGTGCGAGGCTTGAGCCGAGTTGCTGGGTAGCTGCCCTTCTCAGGGTCCTCTGGTGAGCGCTGACCCTGGCCGGCTCCTTTGGTTTGTGCAGCGGGAGGGACGCCCATCTCTCCCAGGAGAACTTTGCAGCCAAAGTCCCACAATGTGGAGAAGCACCTTCCCAAGGAGCGAGGCCCAGGCTACCTGGAGACTTTGTGCTTGGCAGGACGCCCCTCCCACTCCTTCCCCTACCCCCTAACCAGGCCAGCTCCCTGCTGATGTCATTCACGTATTGGGGGGCTGGGGGGGGGTGGCATCGCCCTCTCCTACACCTTCACAGGGCTGCCTGATCCCTGGTGTACTCTCATGCTCCCTCTGAGAGTTTAGCCTTATCCCTAGGCCGGTTTCCCCCAAATGTGAAACTTTAAAGAATGGCATGTCTTCCGTGGGCGAGGGCGGCGCCTGAAGCCTGCGCTTTGTCCCCTAGCCCCAATTCCAGCCCGGGGCCTCTTGGACTGGAGCTAACCACGCTGGTGACCAGAGTGCAGAGAGTGTGAGCCAACAGCCAGAAGACAGCTGTGCTCTTGGCCTGGGCCATTCCGGAGTGCTGGCCGCCTCTTTCTTTGTGTCTGTGTGAAAACTTCCTGAGAAGCACGTTTGGGGACATTCGTCTTCTTTGATGACCTAGTTAGTGCACTTGGGGGCTCTTGTTGTCTCTTTATGGGCTTGGGAGGCCGCTGTGCTGGGCAGGCCTTGCTCTCCCAGAGACTTCCCTGGGGGCCTCCAGAAGGCCGGGCTGTACCGGGATGGTGGGAATGGGGGAAATGCAGCTCCGCGGGCCTCCCCATGCAGGGTGGAGATCTTGGCAGCTGGCGATCTGGTCTGTGTCTGATCAGTTTTATCTGAAAAGCATTCAGAACATTTCTCCCCTGAAGAACATGTCGACCCTTGGAAGGAGGGGCTGCCGTGTGGGTCGCTTGTTTGAAGACACTCTTGGTTTTGATGAGGCTTGTGCAGAGACCCGAGATAAGCCTCAGAACGTGAGCCAAGCGGGTGGGGGAGATGCTCTCTGGTGACACTCCGCAGCTTCCCTGCCTTCCATTTTACGTGTTTACCAATTGTGAAAGCAAATCCAGCTGTTGGGAGGAATTGCTTCCAGATGACATGATGGGAAAGGAAAACACACTTTATTAAAAAGCTGCAGAATAAAAAGCAGAACATGTACGTTCTGTGGGCCAGGATTTCATGTGGACTATTTCCTGATATTGTGCAATAAGCCAGGTCCTGGGGTAATAATAACAAAGCAAATGTTCCCAGTTCCAGAATCAGGAGACCAGAGCAGGGACCAGACTTGGCAGAACATGGGGAAAATCACTTGACCTCTCTGGGCCACCGTATTTTCCACTCTTTCTAGAACTGTTTCCCACCTTCACTGGGGATCCCTGTGAAAGCCTCAGAAAATATCACCCATATGCTGAATGATGTGAAAGAAACTGTAAGAAAGTAAGGACATTTTACTTTTGAAAATGGCGTGTGTTTCTTAGCCACCCCCAGCGCAGAAACTTGCTGAGTTGTTGGCTTTCTCAAAGATTTTAGAAGCTCTCTAGCGAGCTGGAATTAAAGTGTGCCTTTACTAATTTGGTTTTACAGGTCACTGGATAAAACCTACTTAGAGTGGTTTGCAAGAGGATTAGGACATTCGCGGCTCTTCCAAGTTGACTTTGCAGGCAGGGTCAGTCAGCAGCTGGAGACTCCCTTGGCTCAGGGCCAGAGCTTTTGTAAGCTACGGCTTTGTAAGGTCCTGGTGAGCACACTGTAACTCTATTATCCAAGAAACAGAAAGTTTGCAGGGACATGAACATGTAAATGTATAAAAGCTAGGCACACATTGCCAAGTGTGCCTGCAAGACAGAGAATGCCAGAAGCCCAGCATTACAGTTTCCCAGAGCAAGGGAAATGGCCAAAGCCATTGAATTACGTTCTTAACCCCTTTGGGGGCAGAGTGGATGGACTCCAGTAGCTGAGAACTTCTGCCTGCTCAGGAAATTCCCTTCGACAGGCACTGTCACCACTAGTACATGTGCCATTGCAGACAGCACAGATAAAATGAACATTTACTCGTTTATTCCACAAATATTTATGAGTGCCACAGCAGTGAAGAAAGCGTCCAAAATCTCTGCCCTGGTGGAGTTTATGTTATAAAGGGGAAGAAAAACAATAGACAATAAACATCATGAGTAACTTTTTCTATCAGTTGTGATCCCAGCAGGAAACAGATGACATACCCCATTGAGCAATGGCATAGAGTTTAATAATGGGAGGATTAACCAACACATGGGCAGACTGCAGGGCAACCAGCAAGGAATGGAGCAGCACCCGGGAATCACCCAGCACCCACACCTGGGCCTGACGGGGCAAGAAGTGGGCCATCGGCAGATACCAATGAGAGGAGAGGGGGTGGGGGTGGAGGGGACTGTGGCCTCTGCTAGAGGGACCTAGCCAGGTGAGGAACACAGGTGGGGAAGGGGCGTAAGGACTTCAACCTCACTCTCCTCCCTTCTCAGAGCACTGCCCAGGCCTCCCCCTGGCCAGACCCAGGGAAGAGAGTGGCAGGGAGACAGCTAGAGGCACAGAGCAGAGTGGAAAATGGTGGCCAGGGAATCTGGAGGGACAGAGCATCCGGCACAACCATCTGTGAGAAAGCATTAGGTGCAGGCAGAAGAGGAGCCGGTGAGAGGTGGATGGTGGAGCGGGGCAGCCCAGTAAACGAGTGCCCGAAACACAGGGTCTCCTTCGTTTGCTCTCCCACCACCCTCCTTCTCCTGTGTTCGTTCTTTCTTTCTTTTTTTCTTTCTTTCTTTCTTTCTTTCTTTCTTTCTTTCTTTCTTTCTTTCTTTCTTTCTTTCCTTCCTTCCTTCCTTCCTTCCTTCCTTCCTTCCTTCCTTCCTTCCTTCCTTTCTGACACAGAGAGAGAGACAGAGACAGAGACAGAGACAGACAGAGAACTGAGCTGGGGGAGCTCCCAGTTCAGCATATGGTTCCGCACGGGCCGGGGCCGGGATTCGATCCTCGGTCCCTGGCGCTGCAAAGTGAGCGCTTAACCCACTGAGCCATCCCGGCTTCCCCCATCCTGTGTTCTTGTGACTACTTGTCCAGGTCCTTCTCTCATTTCCGTGCTCCTGTCCCTTGTCCCATTCTCTCTCTCTCTCTCTCTCCCTCTCTCTCTCCCTCTCCCCCTCACAAGCCCCTCAGAGCCAAATCAGAGTAGCTCTGCTGAACCTTCCTTAAGTCGCTCTGCTCTGTCTACCTGAGGAATACAGGTAGTGCAGTTTTTATATTAAATTTTAAGTAGACTGTGTTTTTTTTAGAATAGCTTTCATTTTACAGAAAAATTGAGAAAACAGCACCGAGAGTTCCCATATACTTCACACCCAGATCCCCCTTTTCGCGTGGTAGATTTGTTATAATTAGTGGACCAATGATGACATATTATTTGCTAAGGTCCAGATTCTGATTTCCTGTTTTTCCATCAACTGGACCCATCTTTTTTATTTATTTATTTATTTATTTATTTATTTATTTATTTTTGACAGAGAGAGAGATACAGAGACAGAGAGAGAGAGAGAGAGAGAGAGAGAGAGAGAGAGAGAGAGAGAACTGGACTGGGGGAGCTCCCAGTTCAGCACATGGTTCCGCACGGGCCGGGGCCGGGATTCGATCCTCGGTCCCCGGCACTGCAAAGTGAGCGCTCAACCCACTGAGCCATCCTGGCTTCCCCTGGAGCCATCTTCTTACACACACTCTGCCACTCCCTAATCTGGCCACCCATTTTCTCAAATCCCTTTCCAGGCTTTCAGCCGCTAACAGAGCAGTCATAAAACCCAGGTGAGTTTTGATGAGAAAATGCGTGGAAACACTAGTTACAAAGCGATCTGCACACTGATGGTGTTGTCAGTGGCCTCCTCCCCAGTCTGTCAACTTCTTAGCCTGCCCCTCTTTGAAGCCATCACTGAGTTCCCAGCTGCCCCTAATGTCAGTTTCTTACATATCAGGGTACAGTTAAAACTGAAAAAGCAACATTGTCACAAGACTATTCACTAAACTATGAATTCCATTCAGATTTCACCTCTCTTTCCACTAATATGCTTTTTCTGTTCTAGAATCTGTCCTTACTTGTCATGTCTCCTTAGTCTTCTCCAAATCTGTGACCATTTCTCAGGCTTTCCTTGTCCTTCATGACCTTGACACTTTTGAAGAATATTGGTCAGGCATTTTGTAGAATGTGTCTCCATTTGGGTTTGGGCCTGCTAACTAGACTGGGGTTACAATTTGGGGGAAGAAGACCCCAGGGGACAAGTGCCGTTCTCATGATATCCTGTCAGGGGGCCCATGACATAAGCCTGCCATGGTGTTAACCTTGATCACTTGGTTCAGGCGGTATCTGCTGGATTTTGCCACTATAGAGCGGCTGATTTTCATTTTCCGTACTCTATTTGTTACAGTGAGTCACTACAGCCAGCCCACACTCAGGGGATAAGGAATTAAGCTCCTTCTCTAGGAAGGAGTATCAGAGAATTTGTGGACATATGTTAAAAACTCACCACAGTAATGAATTAATATTCTGGGGTAGATACTTTGAGGCTATTCAAAGATCCTATTAATATTTCTCTTTAAAGTTTCATCCATTAATTTCCGAATTCCTCAGTGGATCTTGTTTGCAGCAGTTGTTACGGTGGGGCTTAAATGGCAATTTTTCTACTTCCCTTATTCCTTCTACATTTATATTAATAATTTAGCATCCCGCTGTAAGGACAGTTTGTTTCTTCTATTTATTTATTTATGTAGTCAATCATTTATTTATATCAGTATGGACTCATGGATCTTTCTTTTTCTTTGAGTTATAATCTAACACTATTGTTATTAATTTTGTTGTTCAAATTGTTGCACTTCAGACATTGGGAATTGTGTGCTGTTGACATACCCTCATCCTTTTTGTGTTTTGCTTCATTTTGAACACTACTGTACTTTCTGTCTGTATAAAATGCCCAAAGCTCACCTTGTATTTTTTTAAAGATTTATTTTTATTATTATTATTATTTTTTTAAAATATTTATTTATTTTTATTGTTTTTTGACAGAGAGAGATAGATACAGAGACAAAGACAGAGAGAGAACTGAACTGGGGGAGCTCCCAGCTCAGCATATGGTTCCGCACGGGCCGGGGCCAGGATTCGATCCCTGGTCCCCGGCGCTGCAAAGTGAGCGCCTAACCCACTGAGCCATCCCGGCTTCCCCTATTTTTATTATTTTTGACAGAGAGACAGAGAGAGATACAGAGACAGAGAGAAGGGGGAGGGCCCAGAACAGTCTCCATAGTTGTACATCATTGATTTTTCCACATAATTTCATTCCACAGGTGGGCGCGGGGCTGCACAGGGCAGGAACTGGGCCGGGGTCTCACCCCGATGAAAACTGAACTGGGGACACTCCCCAGTTCAGCATATGGGTCCGCATGGGCCGGGGCCAGGATTCGATCCTCGGTCCCTGGGGCTGCAAAGTGAGCGCTCAACCCACTGAGCCATCCCGGCTTCCCCTCACCTTGTACTTTTCTCCCTAGCTGCCCTAGCCCTAGAACCTGCCATCTCTCCAGAGACCCTCCCAGAGCACTTTAAATCTCCATGCTGATATGCTAGTGACTTTATTTAAGGATTGCTGCTCTGCCAGGATCAGAATCCTTTCTTTACAAGCAACTCTCACAATGGTAATGAGTCTGAAAGATCCATTGTCCCTGCCCCAACACTTACTAGTTATGTGGCTGAGTGTTCTCTTCCATGAAATGGGACTAATTGTACTTCCTTAGGGGGTTTGTGTGACAATTAAATGAGAGAATGAATGTGAAGCTGCTCACATGCCCAAGTAATTAAATATATATATATTATTTTTTTTGTGTGTGTGTGTGTATATATATATATATATAATTGTACTATATATATAATTGTATATATATAATTGTGTGTGTATATATATATATATATATATATATTTGTGTGTGTATGTATGTAGGTGTGTGTATATATATAATTGTTTGAGAGAAGGTTAGAAAGACAGAGAGAGACAGAGAGGGAGACAGAGAGAAGGGGGAGGGCCCAGAGCAGTCTCCATAGTTGTACATCATTAGTTTTTTGCCTATTTTTTTTTTACATAGCCTTCATTCCATATAGGTACATGTGAGTCCACATGGGGCAGAACCAAATTGGGGGCCTCCCTCATGGGAGGCAAGAACCTTCACCTCCATCCTGGCAGTTACCAGTTGCACCACAGTTCAGCATGTGGGTTTGCATGGGCCGGGGCCAGGATTCAATCCCTGCACCTCATGGTTGCAAGGCAAACACTCAACCTGATGAGCTATCCCATCACCCCTCAATAAATATTTTTTTTTATTGTTTTTGTCAGAGAGAGAGAGAGAGACAGAGAGAGACAGAGAGAGAGAGACAGAGAGAGAACTGAACTGGGGAAACTCCCCAGTTCAGCATATGGTTCCGCACGGGCCGGGGCCAGGACTCGATCCTTGGTCCCTGGTGCTGCAAAGTGAGCGCTTAACCCATTGAGCCATCCCGGCTTCCCCAATAAATATTTTTTGATGATAAAGATATGCTGCTGCTTCTGGTGGGGTTTTCGGTTTTAAGGGCATGAGGCTGACTGTCTGGCTATGTAACCTTAATAAAATTCTGTGCCATGGAGTTTCTCATCTGTGAACTGAGGAAAATAACAATAACTATCTCATAGAGTGTTGGATTAAATGAGTTAATACACACAAAGCAGTCAGAACAGGACCTAGCATAAAGTATGTGTTAACTGTTAGCTATTATGTATTTTTTTGCAATTATGTATTATTATTGTAGGCTAAATCTTGGGTTACTTTGATGTTATCCTACCTATGGTTTGTAGGCCAAGAATTATGGTAGAAAAATTAAACTATTTAGTTTCTTTTTAACTATGAAATTTAAAGGTAATAGATTGTTGACATGATATAGTTAAAACCCTTAGAAGGAGTACAGCCAAATTCAAATTCATAACTAGTTTGATCACCGTCACACGCTACTGATATTTTCTCTTCTGAGGTGTTGACAAATGGCTGAGACAGAATTACTCAATTCACATTTGTCTTGCACTGGTGCATGAAGCCCAAATGGCCAGCGGCTTTTGGGAAACTCTTTGTAAATCCATCAAATTTGCCTATTAAAAAATGATAACCATGATCAGCCAATGCTGAGGGACCCTTTTGTAGAAAAAAGAATGGCACCAACACCGTTAGTGACACAGTAATTAGGATGCAGGGGAGACTGCTGACAATTTGATGTTTTCTTAGAGAAAATATCGAATAACACAGTTTGCAGGATATTAATGGATAATTAAATTGGCAAATAATTGCTTCACAGTGACAGTTTGCCCTTGTCCTCTGTGCATCCCAAGCCAAGCATCCAAAGGCAATTACTACCCTGTCTCAATTATAGGACAGTGTCGTGAAAACTCCTTCCCTCCCACTGAAAACTCTACTGAGTTTGCTTTTCAAAAATGTTAGGATTTTCTTACTATTAGTGTTAAAGTACAGCCACAGCTACACTCAAGGGAGAGTGTGGGGGTGTGAGGACCTGAGGGGAGGCCCCCCTGGCTCAGGCCAGTCCTTAGAGGACCCCCTTCTCTCACTCACCTCCAGCCCACCAGCCTCTCTCAGCCCCGCAGTGCATGCCTGGACACAGGCCCAAGTTATTCACTGGACGAATGTTTCCCCTACTACAGACGTTTATGAACAAGTTTCATGATTTTGCTTATCCACCAACTATATGACTTATCATTTCTTTAATATTTTTTCTTTTAATAAACTCACCTTTGAAAAATATGAATGTTCAAGTTAGCCTCGTCCTAGCCAACAATCTCCAGGCAGCCACAGGGCTCTGATGATGCTGAGCTAATGGCTTAGGCAGGGTCTGCCCCTCTCTATGAGGAAAAATCCACCATGATCTGACTGGAAATAGAAGCCAATGGACAAGGGCCTCTAGGAGAAACTGGGCTGTCTTCCTGGGGAGAGGAAGATGTTCTCTGCAAAAGAACATGAGACCGGCAGCAAGCCCCTCTAACATTAAGAGACGTGTGTCTGTTCACCATTGGCAAATGGTTCTTGAGATCGAAGAGGCTGGAAGGCAGGGTGGCTGGGAAGAGTGAGGGTGAGGGTTGTTGAAAGAGTTAGGAGTCTGCAGGGTGGAGGCAGGCAGTGAGAGCTGTCAAGAATACTGTGGTAGGGGGCTCACAATATTGGGAGGGGTTCCCTCGAGTAAGGAAGATAGGAGTCTTTCTAGGTGAAGGTTTAAGGCTGACATAGATGCTGAGTTGCAACCATTTGGATCCCACCAACATTAGTACAACAAGAAGTTTTCACTGGAGTATCACATGTGAAGAGTGAAGCAGTGAGAAGTCAGGCAGGAGAGGAGGTATATGGCGGGCCTCGTTTGCAAGGCAAAGTAGTTTCCACTCGATCCTAATGATGGGGGAGGCTGTAACGGGTTTCAAACAGTGAGTGATGTGAACACATATGTGTCTTTGGTCATTCTGTTGGCACTGTTCTAGCTGCACTGAGGAAGATGAGGTAGAAGAATTTAAGGCTGGAGATAGGAGGTGAGTGATTAAGGTTGTTCAGTGATGCCACTACTGAACACATGGTCCAGATGAGTGATTAACTAAACCAAAGTAGTTTGTGGAGACGAAGAGACAATAACAACCTACCGAGATCAAACCAGAAGGCTGATCCAATGTAGGGGATGTGGGAAGAAGACCTGATGATGCCTTTAGCATAGGTAACAAGCAGCATAACCAAGGGCAGGACTAGGGGACAGAGCAGCATTTGGGGTAAATGAGATGCACTCACTCACATGAGTTTGAGGAACTGTAGGATCCCTTTTGGAGGTGTCTTGTCTTTGGACACATTGGGGACACAGTGACCTAATGTTCAGGACAGAGGGATGGGCTTGAGAAACAGATCTGAGAGGCCTAGAAAACATGTTTTAATGGAAGCTGTGGGCAGGGATAACCTTATCCAGGAAGAAGAGAAGAAAAGCAAGGGTTCACTTTACCTAAGGCAAGGAAGGAGAGAGGAGCGCAGGAAGGAGACTGAGGAGGACAGTCAGAGAAATAGAGACCTGCAGGATCAAGAGAAGACAGTTTCCGAAAAGGAGGGATAGGTAAGCAGTGTCCGATGTTACAGAAAAACACTGAAAATTAACCAATGAGGGTCTGAGCAAAGAAGAGGGATTGGTGACTTCAATAGGAGCTTTTTCTATGGAGAGGTGAGGGCAAAAGCTGGACCACGAATGGGAGATGTGGCTTGGGAGGGAAGGCTCTACATATGTAATGAAGGTAAGGCAAGGCAGAAACCTGACTGTGTACATTCACTTTGTCCATGAAGTGGGCAGAGAGCTTGGTGACCTGCTGAGATGGGTGGGGTAAATCTCATGCCTATTTTATACCCCGTGCCTGTGGAACTGGGAAAACCACACTTTCTCACAGCCCGCACATAGGAGGGGCTGCTAGTTCTCGCTTTCCTTACTTTTCCCTTTCATTCCTCACAAATCCAGCATCCCTACCCAACAATGTGAAAATTAAAATAATTTTTGGTCTTGACCAAATGCATCAACTGCCTGTTTGTTTCTCTTTAAAGTAATCTTAGCTAAACTGGCTGGATGGTATTTGAGTCCCTCTTGAGTAACTCTTTAGCATCTTAGCTCAGAACACCGTAAGAGAGAAAAAAAGAAAGGAAGGAAGGAAAGAAAGAGAGAGGGAGGGAGGGAAGGAGGGAGGGAGGGAGGGAGGGAGGAAGGGAAGAAAGAAAGAAAAAGCAAGGAGGAAGGAAAGAAAGAAAGGAGGAAGGAAAGAGAAAGAAAGAAAAAGAAAGACAGAAAGGAGGGAGGGAGGAAGGAAGGAAGGAAGGAAGAAAGGAAGGAAGGAAAAGAAAGAGAGCAAGAGAGAAAGAAAAAACACAGCGATGTTGGGATAGCTCAGTAGGCTGAGTGCTTGCCTTGCAATTGTGAGGTCCAGGGATCAAATCCTGGCCCTGGCCCATGCAAGCCCACATGCTGAACTGTGGCAGGACTGGTGGCTGCTGAGATGGCAGCAAGGGTTCTCACCTCCCATGCAAGAAGCCCCTGTTTCGGTTCCCACACTACACAGCCCCAATCCACTTGTGTGGAATGAAACTATGTCACAACTAATGATGTACAACTATGGAGACTGCTCTGCACCCACTCCCGTCTCTCTCTGTCTCTCTCTTGCCTTCTCTCAAACAATAGAATAAATCTATTTTTAAAAAACTCACCCAACCTATAGTTGGGTGATATGTTTGGCAAAATGAATGCAAACAGTATTGGGCAGCAGTTTTAAAAGAATGGTGGGGAAGCTGGGATGGCTCAGTGGGTTAAGTGCTCACTTTGCAGCACCAGGAACTGAGGATCGGATTCGGCCCCGGCCCATGCGGACCCATGTGCTGAACTGCGGAGCTCCCCCAGTTCAGTTCTCTCTGTCTTTGTATCTCTCTTTCTCTGTCAAAAAATCAATTAAAAAAATATATTAAAAGCTCGTTTAAAAAAAAACAACCAAAAAACAAAAACAGAATTGTCAGTTGTATATATAGTATGTGTATACACCAGGATTCTTTCCCTAACTCAAATATTCTGAGAACCTAAAACAGTATTTTGGATTCAGCAAGCCTGTCAGTTCCTCACCATTTCTATCCATTTGCTTTGCTTTGGAAAATTTAGAGTTTTTGATACTTGGGTGCAGCCAGGTTTGTTTGTTTTTTAGTTTTTTGATGGTTAAATAGATGTACCATGTCCTGGTAACTTAATCACATGGATTATTACATCTGACATTTGCTCTAAGTGAATGGCTGATCTCCCTGTCAGTCATTATTTGTGCTTATCTCCTCCTGAGATAGGAAACTCCGTGAGGACTGAAGTATTACTTGTTTTATGTGCTTGTGTATCTGTAGCAATATACTATACTATATTATGCAACTATATTATATTATATTAGGCAACTATACTATGCCTGGCATATAAGCACTCAATAAAAATCTGGTTAAGAATCTATGAGGTTTAATTCTTTGCAAGCATCTGGCTACAATGACCAAGGTGAAATTCTCATGACTTGAGTCAGGTCCAAAAGCTTAGAAATTCAAGTGTGAGATTAGTCCAACCTGCCAGTGAGGATGTGAATAAGGGATAGGCCTAGTGTTCAAGTGCATTTCTGGACCGATACATCAGTCCTGAAATGCTGATTCCTGGAAATCTCTTTTGAGTCACAACACATATACCAAAGGCTCTGAGGAATTCTGTAGTGAAACAACCTGTTTTATTTGGTTTAACTGAATGTTTCCTAATCTTCATTTACCTTTTCACTATTTTGAAACTCCTTTGATTCATAACATTCCCTCTTCTCAAGCTGTTTTTTAATGATGGTGAAATAAATACAAGTATCCTGGTTAAGGCAATTTTGCAAGAATTTTGTGACAGTCTCACAGGTCCCCGGGGTCTCCTTTAGGGTATTTCCCAACTCAAACAGTGTTGGGAAATAGGGCTTTCACTTCGACCTCAGAGAAGTCAGGGTTAAGCTGTGTCTTTCTCCTTAGACTGGGCCATAAATCTGAAGATAAAATCGTTTATATTTGTATGGCATTTTATCATTTACATTATCATATACATTATTCCAATTTCTCCTCACAACAACCCTGAGGGTAGGGATGATTATTTCCATTTTGTAGATGAAAAAACAGTCTCAGATCTTCAGTGACTAACATAACAAGGTCGAACACTAGCCAGGGGCAATGCTGAGATTTAAGCCAATTTTTTTTTTTTCACTCTAGATTCCACATTCTTCCTGTACTTCCAACTGTTTTTTTGTTTTTTTTTTTCCCTTGAGCACATCATTGTGCTTTTTGGTCAAATCAAATTCCTAAGATTTGGGGTTGTAATCCCCTTACCCCCCCAAAAAAATACCGGTTCTACAGTTCTCTAGTGAAGCCTTGAGGGCCCCCGGGAAGTCGGTAAAGATGGTCCCAGCACCTTCTGGGCCTGGAGGGCACATGCCAGGACGTCAGGGGGGCTCAGATCCGCTTGCAGAGGCCCAGGGCAGAGGCGAGCTGGGGCTGACCGGGACCTTTGGCTCCTTGCCTTAAACCCTTTCCCATTCCGCACCGTGCCTCGGGGCGCCATCCGCGTCCAAATACGCTGCCGAAGGAGGTGCAACCTTGCCTCTTTGTTTCCTGGGCCCAAAGGAAGGGCCCACTTGTGAGAAAAGCTTCATGTGCCTCCAGAGTCTCCCGGGAAACCCATCGGGGCGCCTTAACCGGCCTGGCGGGAGCCCTTGGCTCCGTGTTTGCAGATTCTGAGTCCGGAAGCGCCGCGACACAGGCGGGCGGTGCGGCCGCGGCCTTAAGTCGCACGGCTTCCAGCTCCCTGGGGAGGGAGGGGGTCTTCACCTCTGTGCGCTGCCCTTTTCCCCGGGGAGAGGGGGACAGGAAGGGATAGAGACGGGAAGGACAGAGCGGGAGGGGCAAGCAAGGGGAGGAGGAAGAAGCGGGGGCTGAGAGAGAGGCCCAACCCCAGGGAGGGGACAGGAGGCGGGCGGCGAGGCGCACGGAGGAGCCCGCCGAGATTGCGGGCTGGCACGGGCTCCGGAGGCCCTGCCCCGGGGAGCAGGGGGAGCCCCCCGGCGGCAGGCGGGAGCCAAGGCCCGCCCACACTGGCCGCTGGCCCCGGCCCTGCCCGGGGGGCGCCGCACGGAGCCTGCGCCGCGGGAAGTCAGAAGGGAGAGGCGGGCGAGCGGCCCCAACGTCGCAGGGCGCGTCACCTTCGCTTCCCGCGCTGACTCAGCTCCGGCCCCGGGGCCCCCTCGGCCCGCGGCCCCCGGGAGGTTGGGGGGATGGGGAAGCGGGCGGAAGTCAGGGCTGCAATTGCAGCGGGCGGGGCGGAGGGCTCTGCAGCCGCCCAGGCCGGTTCCCAGTGGCCCCCGCCTCTTAGACGTGGGTGGGGCAGCACCCGTGGTGTGGCCACCGCTGCTTTCTGCGGACGGCGGGGATCCCGAGGCTTCTCGCCTCTGGCGCCCAGGGCTGAAGGGTGGGAGCTTGACGGGTCAGGCGACTCGAGCCAACCAACCCCTGCAAGCGGCTCCTGGTGCTGAAAATGAGGTCTTCACTTCTGTGTGCCCCATGTGGGACCCTGGCAGAGGAAAAGTGGGAGGCAGGGCTTCCTTTCCAGGTCGAAGGTGTGTGTCAGTATGTGAGCAGGAGAGACCGTCTGTGACGGATGGGGGCTTTTGTTCCAGGAACCCCTCTCCCCAAATCTCTTCAGTGGTGTGGTGAAAGATTAGGGTGACCTGAAGGCCACGCAGGTTGTCCCAGTTCAAAGGGGCAGGAGGTCCCAGGGAAGCCCCATGTTCCAGTGTGACTCAAGTGCTGAGAATCTCAATGGTCCAGAAACCTGGCCTTGTGTCCTGTCCTGCTCATGGTGATCTCCTGGGATGCTTATCATTAAATGGTGACATTTATTGTTCTCCGACCCCATTCCCAGGTTACATTTGAACGTGCCAGATGCTAGAGTTGAAACCCTGATGTAGTAGATTTATGAGTTGTTTTTTTTCCCCTCCTGCTTTTTATAAGTTTGTTCCTTTCCAAGTTGTCCACAATCAGTATGTATTACTTTGTAACTCAGGAAAAGTAATTATATGTGATTTGGCTGATAAAAAAAAAGTTTATATTTTTGGATATTTAGAGATAGAGAGGGAAAAAATCCTGAGAATAAAGCCACAACTTTCCTTCTTTTTTTTTTTTTTCCAGACCAGCTGAATTTTTCTGATTTGTGCTAAGAAAATCAATTCATCAATTTGAAGTGTACAGACATTTTCTTTTCAGTGATCAGAACACTTGCCTTGCTTTCTTAGGGACCTTCCTTTAAAGTGTCAAGATCCCTGGTAGGGAATTGAAATCACAGATGGGTTCATATTCAATCCAGAGTCAAGGCAAAGTGAATGGAATACTCTTAATAGTTATTTCAACCAAGTTGTAACAGTCTAGTGATGCCCCAGTGCCCCTCCTGCCTCTATTACTAAACATTTTATTTTTTAATTTCCAAATTTTCAGTTTACTTCAAACAGTTCTCTTCCATTTTTATTGCAAATTAGGACAACAGCTTGATTTATCTGTTCACAGTCATTCATTCTTTCAATAAGAAGTTAGTAAGTACCTACTGAATGCCAGACCCTGGGCTGATGCGGAGAATACCAGGCAAGACCTGGTCCTTATCTTTTAGGACCTTAAGGTCTCCTTGATGGACATGCGCATATAAACAGTGTTGCATATAGAGACTTATTCCAGGAGCTTTGGTAGGAGCCTCAGTAGACAGACTTCCAATGGGACATGAAGAAGTAGCCAGTTCTTTGGGGGCAAGACGACAATGTAAATGAGGCAAGAAGAGCTGCATAGAAAATTAGTTACTTGGGTTGGTGAGGAGTCCTTCGTCTGTAAGCGGGTAGTCCTTCCTGATGTGAGATTATGATTATTTTTTGTATTTTTCCCTAACCATGTCATCATTCTCTGACATATTAAGGGTGTGCTTTGTGATTTCTTCCTTCATTGATAGGTGCAATGTGTTTATAGCATTCAAATCCTATTTCATCATATTCCAAGTTCTGGTCAAAATTTAAATATATATAATTTCTTTTATCAGGCATCATTGAGATTATAAAATGTGTTCAACCTTAGATTTTTCATTTAAGCACATAATTGTATATTCATTTCCTCGTCTTTAGGTGTTGGTTTCATTGTGTGGGTCCTTTGATGGAGATTACTCATTGTTTTTCATGAATTAGCCCTACTCTTGATATATTTGGTTTAGGATTTCCAGTCTTTGTTTTTCTACAGTGGAGAGAGAGAGAGAGCTTAAAGATACTATCATTGTGGAGTTCTTTTAGGCTTTACAATTTCTTTCCTCATCTTTTACAGTTTTCCAGCTCACAACTAATTTAATATCAGTTTTTGTTATTTATTTTTTAAGTGACCTGCCTTTCAAGTCACTTAACTTCATTTTTATATCATTTTTTCATGTCTTTTAAAAAATTTGTTGTTGTTTTTTCACACATTTCATTGTTTTATTAGTTATAAACACACTTTAGAACAAATAACTGATTCTAAGCATACAGTTCAACTGTAATATATTGTTTCATTTTAAAAATTCTAGTCATGACCCAGTGAATTTATTACAACCTAGTAAATTGACATGAAGACAGATATTGTGAAAAATACTGTGTTAGGGTATGCCAGGATAGCTCAGCAGGTTGAACGCTTGCCTTGCAACTGGGAACTCCAGGGATTGAATCCCGGCCCATGCAAACTCCACATGCTGAGCTGTATGCATCACAACTGGTAACAGCTCCACATCCACCTGTGTGGAATGAAACTATGTCACAACTAATGATGTACAACTATAGAGACAGCTCTGGGCCCTCCCCCTTCTCTCTCTCTCTTTCTCACCTTCTCTCAAACAATAAATCTTATATATAGTGTTAGAATAGGCTCCTAGCATTCACTACACCTGACATCAGTAGGGGTTAGAGAGGAATAGAGACTGAAGGCTAATCCAGTAAATTGGTTAAATAGTGTTCCTGTAAGAGGGTTTGTAACCATGTTAACATTTCATTGGATTCAATACCTGGGCCAACTACTGGGGTTTGGAAATCTCATACTCAAATTTTGGCTGTTGTGATTTGAGTTTTAAAGAAACCTGGCCTGAATCGAAAATGCTCAAGCTTAGAGTTAGTGCTAATGGCCCACAGAGTTCATGTTATATAATTAACCAACCATAACTGAGCCATTTTAAGGCCATTTGATTATATCCTTTTCTATGGCTAGAACAAGGAGATTAATGATAAAATGTCTAAGCTAATCTAAGAAAACATTCTTCCTAGTTTATGACAATGTCTGAGGTTTCTAAGGACTTCCAGTAAGTCTTAGCCCTGTATTCATTCTAGGGACACAAGATTTGAAAGATATTTGATGAAGCCAGGATAGGATATTGGCAAGCATGAATATTTAAGCTGAAATCAAGACCTTCTCGGTGGAGGTTCCCACCTACAGAGGGTATTGGGACTATCTTGTCAGAGAGCTTAGTAAAGTCAGGTGAGTATTTTCCTGAGTTGACATCTTTATTTACCCTGTTTTTTAGGACAAGCTCTTAGAAGTTTACCTTTTTTCAAAATGCCTGTTGTTCAGGGGAGATGGGCCAGTGAAGCATGGACTACCTATGGCAAAATATCTGGGAGTCACCCCCTGTGGCCAAGGTACCTGAATCCCCTTTGTAATGAGGACACACATCATGATATCCTTCGTCGTTGAGGAAGTCAGACCTGGAGCCTGAGAAGTAGGCTTAGTGGGGAGATTGCTGGGACACAGAGCTGGCAAAGGATGTGCACTAGCTGTCTTTCTGAGTTTTTTAAGATGGAGCTCCCTCTTGTAGTTATAGAGAGGACACAGTAATGTCAGAGAGAAAGCCAACCAATTCTGCAAACAGCACTGAGAGGTCATCACAATTATGAAGTCTTCAAAACTCACGTGGTCAGTGCAACAAGAGTATCAAGGCTCCCAGGATCCGATTTGTGCTAGTAGACTCAATGAAGACTCCCAATGGGGACATTCATCTCCAGTGACCAAAATGCTCATGCATGGCCTCCAGGACCCTCACTGCAAAATCCTGGGGACTTGGGGGACACGCCTAGTAACCAGGAAGTTGTTTGGTGCCCTCCAAATCACAAGAGAGAAAGGGTTGGTGTTATGAGTTGAATTGCATCCCCTCTAAATGCTTATGTGGAAGTCCTAATTCCTAGTACCTTAGAATGTGACCTTATTAGGAAATGGGATCATTGCAGATGTAATTAGGTTAAAAGTAGAGTGGCTTCTAATCCAATATGACTAGCATCCTTATACAAAGGGAAAATTTGGGCAGAGACACACACAGAGAGGGAGGATGCCATGTGAGGATAAAGGCAGAGAGAGATCAAGGTCATCAATCTGTAAGCCAAAGAACACCACAGATTGCCAGCAAACCACCAGAAACCAGGCGAGAGGTGTGGGGCAGATTCTTCCTCAGACCTCAAAGAAACCAATCCAGCTGACACCTAGGTCTCAGACCTCTAGCCTCCAGCATTTGAGACATAACTTATTTAAACCAGCTAGTTGGTTTGAACATTTTTATGACAGCACTAACAAATGAATACAGGTAGCTTTGTAGACTTTGTCACATTGTAGATCTTGACAAATTTCCTCATAAACCTGTCCGGTGACCAGATTATCTATAATTCCTAGACCTAGTCTTTGTCCTTGGTCAGTACTGGAAAAACACTCCCCACATTTTAGTTTTTGAGTTTCCTTTTTCTAAATGCAAGATCATCTTCCTTCTTCTGTTTATGCATTCTTTCTTCTGTTAGGTTAATACCATTTGTTTATATCTCAGTTCTCTTTGTCACATCCTAGTTCAGTCTCATAGTACACTGTGTTGCCAAGCATTTACGCACACTCCCCAGGCTATTCTTGGGTTTAGTGAATAGAAGAATCACCTGGGGGCTGCTGATTAAAAAATAAAACAAACAAACAAACAAACAAACAAATAAAGGACAAGAAAAAAAAAGAAAAAGGGATGCTGGTATAGCTCAACAGGTTAAGAGCTTGCCTTGCACCCCGGGATCTGGGGATCCAGCCCTGGCTCCTGCAGGCACAGCTGATGACCTCTGGGAGGGCAGTGAAGGTTCTCGACTCCCACGCGGGAGGCCTCCCTGCCACCTGTTTGGTTCCTGTCCTGCTCGGCCCATATCCACCTGTGTGGATCGAAACTATGTCACAACTAATGATGCACAACTATGGAGACTGCTCTGTGCCTTCCCCCTTCTCTCTTTCTCTGTCTCTATCCTTCTCAGTAAAATAAATCTGAGAGAGAGAGGAGAGAGAGAGAGAGAGAAATGTATGAGCCCTGCCCCTTGAAATTTTGGTTTGTAAGTTTGTGGTGGGACCCCAGAATAGTCATCTTGAATAAGCAATACAGGTGCTGCTAACCTTGTGAGCTGTTGCTTACCAGTGTCTTAGAGCATAATCTAAATTCTATGCTCTGGAGACACCCAGCTTAGTCCAGAGCTGGGAGGTCCTACTCCCAGCTTTAAGGATTTAGGTATCCCAGCCCCCGACCCCCAGAGCTCCGAAGTAGAGTGAGTGTCCAGGTCAGTTTCATGTGTTCATTCAACAAAAATTTTTTGACTGCCTGTTATAAATTAAATACTATTCTACGGTCTGAGGATATATCAGTAAAACATACATAAAAATCCCTTACATTCTAGCTGGGAGGAAATAATAAATCAATAAAGATACTAGTTGAAGGATGGCAAGAATCTCAGCAGGTCGAGTGCTTACCTTGCAACCACAGTCCCATCCTTGACCCGTGCAGGCCCCTATGCTGAAGGGTGGCAAAGTTCTCACCTCCCATGTGGGAGGCCCCCAGTTCTATTCCTGCCCACGTCCACCTGCGTGGAATGAAACACTGTCGCAACTAATGATGCACAGCTATGGAGACTGCTCTGGGCCCTCCCCCTTCTCTCTCTTTCTCCACCCCTCCCCCCCCACCTCCTCTCAAACAATAAAATAAATCTTAAACTTAGTGAATCAATAAATACACCAGGGGAGCTGCACTCTGGGGGAAACTAAGCAAGGCGGGCAGGTAGGTGGTTCTGACTGCATAGCGCTTTGCAGTTTCCAGGGGTGTGTCCTGCGTAGGCCTTACTGACAAAGAGACTCAAAGCTAAGCCATGTGGGTCCAGAAGAAGAGAGTTCCAGGCACAGGGGACAGCCAGTTTAGAGTCCCCAATCGGAAGCTGAGCACATCTGACATGTTAGCAGAGCCAGGAGGCCATTGTGGCTGGAGTGGAGGGAGGGAGGGAGGGTGACAGGAGCTGAGGTCAGAAAGGTTGCGGGGAGCCACATCATGTCCTTAGAGCTTGCTGGCTTTTACTCGGTGAGATGGGGAGCCATTGGAGGATTCTGAGTGGTGACATGATCTGACTTACATTTGTAAAGTATCACTCAGGCTGCTGCGGTGTGGACAGGAGTGGGAGGAGGGACACCAGTTTGCAGATGACTCCAGTAATCCAGGTGAAATGTTGATGGCTGGCAATAGGGTGGTAGCAGTAGAGATAGTGAGAGGCGGTTAGATGCTGGATATATTTTAAAGGGGGACCCAACCGTTCTCTGACAAATTGGATGTGGAATGTTGGGGAAGAACGATGTCATGGAGGACTCTAATCAGGCTGAATCTTGGAATTCTTGCTTGGGAAGCTGAGCAGAAGCATTCTCAAATGAGGCAGCATGCGGTTGCATGTTGCTAGCAGCCATCTTAATGCCCATGAGGTGAGCCAGCCTGAGGGTTTGGCAGAGCAGGAAGAAATCATCCTGAGGGCAGTGCAGAGCCCCTGGGTCTACACCTGAAGCCTGATCCACTTCAGCACTTCTAGGCACAAAAGCTTATAAGTCCCCTTTGTCCCTTTGTGACTTGCATCCAAAACATGCTCACTACTACTACGATCCAGACTCTGAGATGTCTCTTATATGTATTATTTGCTTAAAGAAGCTTCTCACAGTTCTGCAGAGCTCGTCTCCAGACCTTAGGGATGACTTCCCCAAAACGTTCTCTCTCATGCCTCTCATCTCATTGGTCTCTCAGCAAATTGTCGGCTCCTTAGAGCAGGGGTCCCTAACTCCCAGGGCCATGGATCAGCACTGGCCTGTTGCCTTTATGCCAGACCACCCAGCAGGAGGTGAATAGCAGGTGAGTGAGAGAAGCTTCCTCTATATTTACAGCCGCTCTCCACTACTTGCATTGCTGTCTGAGCTCCACCTCCTGTCAGATCAGTGGCAGCATTAGATTCTCATAGGAGCATGAACCCTATTGTGAACTGTGCATATGAGGAATCTAGGTTGTGTACTCCTTATGAGACTCTAATGCCTGATGATCTGAGGTGGAGCTGAGGTGGTGATGCTAGTGCTGGGGAGAGGCTGTAAATACAGACTAACATTAGCAGAGAGGTTTGACTGCACAGAGACCATAATAAATCAATTGCTTGCAGATTCATATCAAAACTGTATGAGTGCTAAGCTGCATCTGGAGCTGAATCATCCAGAAACTATTCTCTCTTCACCCTCCACCCCCCTGTCCATGGAAAAATTGTCTTCCATGAAACCGATTCCTAGTGCCAAAAAGGATTGGGGATCGCTGCCTTAGAGTACTAGGTTGGAGCAGGGCCAGACAAACCTAGCATGGCAGAATGCCAGGAATTATTAGCGCAACATCCCCGGCAGTGGTGGTATCGCCTGTATTCTACAAAGTCGAGAGCAGAGATAAGGGATTTACCCAAGACCAGGAAATCTTTTCTTTCAAATTGAAGATTGGTTTGTTTGGTTAATTAATTACAATCCATCTGTCACTTAGAAGAGAGTAAAGCTTTTCAGGAAGAGGCCATCTGGCTGACTGCTTCATAGATACCACAGACCTGATCCTCAGCCTTACAGATCCAGTTACTACTGGGCCCCTTCATGAAGGGTGATTAAGTTGGGAACGATCCATTCATCACAGCTCCGCTTATAAGAGACTGATGTATAAACCAGCCTGCCAGATTATTTATAATTTGAACTGTTTCTCAAAATTGAAAACTTATAGACTCTTGAATATACCCTAGTTTGTGAAACATTAAATTCACAGTTATGAGACTATAAAACCAGTCTTAAGTGCAAATCCAGTCCGGGCATGATATTACATGGCATTACCTTATTTAAAAAAAAGGTGGTGATCCAGGTAATTCTTGTGTTAAAATTTTTATATATCTTTAAAATGAAAACACTGGGGAAGCTGGGATGGCTCAGTGGGTTGGCCGCTCACTTTGCAGCGCCGGGGACCGAGGATCGAACCCGGGCCCCGGCCCGTGCGGAACCATATGCTGAACTGGGAGCTCCCCCGGTTCAGTTCTCTCTCTGTCTCTGTATCTCTCTCTCTCTCTCTCTCTCTGTCAAAAAAATAAAATAAAATAAATAAATAAATAAATAAATAAATAAATAAATAAATAAATAAAAATATATATTAAAAAAAAGAGAGTTTAAAATGAAAACACTAAATTTAAAATTATTCTAAAGAATTCATGGCTATCTGAGAATATGATTAAAGACTCCAGTGTGAAAAACAATGCAACAGGAGAAAAGCTTTGTTTGAAAACTGTGGCTGGTTATATATACAGGATGCTCTAAAGCAAGTCCTCTCAGGAAACCAGATCAAAGGGCAGACTGGTGGGTGTAGAATAAAAATAGAGGGAATGGCCTTTCTCAGGGAATGTGCCCTCAGACAAGGGTAGCTAGTTATCCTATCCGCATTTGCTCTCCAGGTATTTCTGTTAAGCACTCCACAGTTGTGGAGAACAGAGCATCATCTTTCTCGTGTTAGGATAGAGAAGCACTGACCAATTAGGAGGCACTGATTTCCCTTTTCCTTTCTTCCTGACAAGGAAGGGCTTGGACCAGATCAGTCCTCTTGCTAGTTTCTGTCATTGAACTAAAATTATGAGGGAACCTTATATACTATAGAGGATGGTAAAACAACTTTTTAATCGCTCCCAATTTTGTCTACAGCAGCCTCTGAGAATCAATCATTCTTCTCAGATGACTCCTCCCAATGTTCTCTTCCTATGCGTAGTTCAGATCTGTCTTTGACCAACCCTCCTCCTTCCCACCTCCAGCCTCAGCTGAGTCAGTGCTAGGAACTGGGGAGCACCCACTGCCCAGGACTGGGGTACTCCCTTCTGGCTGCAGAACCGGATTGGATTAGAGCCAGACTCAGTGCTGGGCGGCCTCCAAGCAGGCTGAGAGAAGCCTCCTGTTCTCAGGACCAATACGTCCCAGGCAAGGCATGTCATCCCTCAGGCCACTTGACAAACGCCTGCTTGGGTGCCTGGCCAGATTAGAAATAAGAGGGCCCCTGAACACACAGTGCTTATTAACCTTCCCTTACTTGTCTGGCACCCCAACTCCGAGCTGATGGCTGCCCACGTGCCTCCAGGCAGACTGGACTACAGCTGCTGCCTTTATTTGTCTCACCGTTTCTTACTACTCATGCCGCGTCCTCCCCTAGTCTGGAACGCTTGTCCCTCTTAGCTCATCTTCGCCAACTCTTCCCCACCCTCTGAAAGCCACAGCTGAAAGAAGCCCTCCAAGAAGCCTTCTCTGATCTACAACCAGAATGGATTCCCTCCGGTTTTTTGTCAACTGCCCTACCCATTTTCCTGGACCTGTCTTAAAACACAGGCAACTTTCTGGTTTCTAGTATAGGTATGAGGTACAGTGTTAATCTATTCTGCCAGTAAATAAGGTAGCACACGAGGGCATGTCTGACTGCCTTTGTTTTGCCCACAAAATTCTAAACATTGTAGGTACTTAATATTTGTTCAATAAATAATAAATCGGAAGCATGGTATACATGGTACACAAATTGTAGAATACTGGGTCCTTTACAAGCTTCTCTTCCGAAGCTAGGACCTTATACCTAAACAGGGCTTCCCTGGGACCCCTTTAAGCCCCTCACCCCCACCCCACAAACACATACCCCTGCAGCTAACGGGGCCTACTGCAAGGGGAGGGCAGCCTCCAGGTCCTCAACCCAACAGTAAGCCAGGGTCCCTTCTGATTGGTCGGTGCCTAGGCCATACCAGTTGTTAAATATTTTAGCTATCAGCCCTGCACCTAAGACAGACAACACTCAACCAAAAGACATAGCAGAGACACTGGATACAAATGCATGTCACAGCAGTAGGATGTTCCCATTGTGTGTGAGGCACAGGCTAAGTGTGTTGAGGAATGAGAGAGGGTGGGAAGTTGGGTGTTGCTGGAAGCTGGAACGCAGGGACTCATTTCATCTTCTGCTAATTACTTGTATGACCTCGGGCCAAAGAACGCTGGCCTGGCTGTCAGGAGACCTGAGTTCCAGATCTGGTGTTGATTGACACTTGTATTTGGATCTTGGGCATATTACGTCATCTTGTCACAGTTAACTCATTGACACAATAGAGGGGTGATCCAATAGAGGAGCTTATAGTGAGATACAAGGTTGTGCCATGGATGTACAAAGTCATGGATGGAGCCCGGAGAATGAATAGCTCAAAGGGGAATGCATTTATATATCGAGACTTCCTGTGGAAGAAAATATTCATTTTTTCCTGTGCTTTAACAGGATATATTTATTGGTGCTACACCAAGCTTTGAAATCGAGCATCTGGCAAACGATGGAGAAAATAAACAGGTATATTCAGCATCAACCTGACAATGTGCTTAATGGCCTGAAATAGTTTTGCTTGAAGCAGGAAGGGTTTCTTGTCGGTCATATCACAATTAAGCCATGCTTCCTTTTCTTTCTTTCTTTCTTTTTTTCATAACGACAATTTTTGTCATTTATGTCCTTTATTTCCCCTCTGAAAGGGCTCACAATACATTGCCAGATGTACCCAAGATGTGCCTGTTGAGCATGGAGAAGGTCATGTAAATGTCTGGCATGGTTTAATTTGTTATCATTACTTTTAGTACTTGGTTAAAAAAGAAATCACTTGGTGCTTATATTTTTCTGTGCAAACAGAATTGTGTAGTAGAAGAAAAGGAAATAGAGCAAGTGTTACTAAATGACCCAAAAAGCAGAAGTTGAGTTCTTTTCATATGAGTGTTCAAATGTGCTTCAGCCACGCACTCTGGTCTTGACAGCTCAGAATTGGGGAAAGCCTGAGCTGTGTTGAGCAAAGTCAGAAGTGAAGAGGTATAGCTGACCGAGAAGCGTAGGCCAGAGGCAGACATGTGGAGGTGGTGGTAATGGGATGAGTCTTTGAGCGGAGTCACTTACTAGCCATGAACATTATTCACAAACCCAGTAGTAATCATGTAACAGAAGCACATGTGGACTTGCTAAATTCTCAGATACATATTGTGTTTCAGGAATCTTAAAAGCTTCCCATAGGAGCTTTCTCTAAATGGTTCTGTTCAAGACCAAACCCCTGACCAGTAAGATAGTTTTCTAGTTTTGAGAGCCATTTGGAATTTGAAACTCTTGAAAATAAGCAGATGACATTAATGGAACAGAGATGACAATTTTCACAACATGCACTTAAACATGAATCGTTATCACTGGTTAGACACTGGATTTATCACTGGTTATCACCGGATTTATCTGACACATAATTCCTAGCCTCTTTTCCCCCTAAAAAAGCCAGAAGTAAGGAGTACCAAGTGGGAAATAAAGGCTGCTGAGTGAAAGCTAAGACAGCTGATTGCTTCTCTGGCAAAGAGAATCTTCATGACTCGTTCATATAGCACTGACTTAGTGCTCAGACTTGCTGTTGGCTATTAATTATCTCCTACAACTTGTGGTTTCGTCTTTTGATCTTGGTAAGAGACTAGTTGTTATCATGGTCTTCAGGGAAAGAACGGACCATGTAAGCGAGTGGCACTGACAGGTGGGGCCAGGGTTTTAACAAAGGGAGCTTTGTTACACAGAAAGGATTTTGGAGATGGTATTTGAACACACTTTGCCTCCGAAAATTAACTTTTCTGGTTGCTCTTGTTGTTAAAATGCAAATGCATAAAATACCTGTCTGACTAGTTTCATAATAAGAGGGCCAGTCCCCCGTTTGGCTTATACCAGATATAGGCTGATGCTCTAATTTTACCTTCAGTTTGATATTTTGAGAAAGACTTTTGAAATGTAAGTATTGTAACTAAGGGACAACACAGATGATGATGTCCTTCAGATCTTTCCGATCAATGTCACAATCTCTATGAGGACTACTTCGACTATCTTACTTCAAATTGTGATCATGCCCTCAGCCCCACTCTTTCTTTTCTTCATAGTCCTTCTCACTTTCCAACCTACTAACTTACTTATTTGTTATGTTTATTGTTTATTACCTGTCACCTTATACCAGAAGGTAGCCTTCACAAAGGCAGGATTGCTTGCGTTGTTCACGGATACATTTTTAATGCCATGAACAGTTACTGGTATATAGTAGGCACACAGACAATATTTGTTGAATGACTGAATGGCTATCTTTATATCCACACTTTCGAATCCTCTTCTGTTCATAGAATACTACCAACATCTAAGAACACTAAGGTGCATTTCTTAAAGGCAAAACCCCTCTAGACAGAGAACTGATGCTGGGCACAAATGTTTGAAGCTCCCATCGCTCTTTGAGCATTTACGAGAAGCAGCTAAGTGCCAGCACTGTGTAGGACTTAGAAAGCGCTCTGTTACTAGGAAGTCAAGGCAGCCAATGTTTGTGAAGCACTCATTTCTGTGTACCCAGTGCTGAACACTGTGAGGGTCCCCCAAAAGGAAAGAAGGCACTGCTCTGCTTCTTAACAACTTGGCCCTCTGGCAGAGGAAGTTTCTACAGCAATGTCTACCTATGGTTCATGACTTATTAGCAAGAGGTTCCACCTAAGTTTGACAAAGGAATGCTTTAAAAAGCAACCTCAAGGAAATGCAGGTCATCAAAAGCACTTGCAACCACTTGCTCAGGCCAGGAGGCCAATTCCTCTGACCTGGTGACCCAAGATTTTAAAAAGTAAAATCTTTTTATTTGTACAGTGAGGCTGTCCTGAATTTTTTTCTTCTTTTTATTTATTTATTTATTTTAAGATTTGTTTTTATTGCTTTTTTTTTTTTTGAGAGAGAGACAGACAAAACGGGGAGGGCCCAGAGCAGTCTCCATAGTTGACAGCATTAGTTTTCTGTATGGTTTCACTCCACAGGCGGGCACAGGGCTGCGCAGGGCAGGAACGGGGCCGGGAGCCTCCCACATAGGCCCCGGCAAGAACTGAACTGGGGGCACACCGCAGTCTAGTACATGGATCCACACGGACTGGGGCAGGGATTCGATCCTCGGTCCCCAGGGTTGCAAAACAAGTACTTAGCCTGCTAAGTCATCCCGGCTCCCCCTGTCCTGAATATTTTCAAAGTATCTCCATGTCTGAGTTGCTTCAGATGAAGAGCACTGTGTGTTTCCCTGCTGTTTTGTACTTGTTATAAACAATTCAGTCATGATGGAATGCCTAGCCCTCTTGTCTGTTTAACCAGGACAAATCTTACCCTTGCTCACCAGTCAGAGCCCCCGGGTCCTTCCTAGTGAGCTCCCCAGTGTTCTCCTGTGACTAACGCAGTCATCTGCTGATCTCACCATCTCTGGTCTCTCCACCTCTAGCCCCTCTTGCTTACTAGATCCTGAGTAATTCTTCTAAATCATGGCTTTCCCATCATCAGACACCTCTTTTGGAATTTATTTTTTTATTTTTATTTATTTACTTTTTTTACATATTTATTTATTTTTATTGTTTTTGACAGAGAGAGAGAGATACAGAGACAGAGAGAGAACTGAACTGGGGGCACTCCCCAGTTCAGCATATGGGTCCGCACGGGCCAGGGCCGGGATTCGATCCTCGGTTCCCGGTGCTGCAAAGTGAGCACTTAACCCACCGAGCCATCCCGGCTTCCCCTGGAATTTATTTTATAACAGTGCATAGGACTAAATCCAAATTCCTTACCCTAAAATGTTAAGCCCTCCTTCAAATGGTTACACCTGGTTGAAATGATCTCTGCTCCTACCCCTTGCCACAAGGAGTGAACACTCTGCTCCAACCTGATCTGTTTTGCTCTTCCTTCCTCTTCCATGATCTCATTCTCCCTTACCCAGTTCTTGCTGCCCATCCTTATATCTATTTCCTTGCTCTTGTATGGTTTCTCGTTCATTCATTCATTAACTAGGTATTGAGCTTCTACTATGTACAGTTGACCCTCAAACAATGAGCTGACCCCCACACACACATAGTAAAAAGTCCACATATGACTTTTGACTCCTCCAAAACTTAACCAATAGCTTATTGTTGTCTGAACGAGGTACTGTTAACATAGTTGATGAACACTGAGTTTATAAGTTTTATGTATTATATACTGTGTTATTACAATAAAGTAAGTTGAGAAAAGAAAATGTTATTAGGAAAACCATTAAGGGGTAAGCCAGGATGGCTCAGTGGGTTGAGTGTGCGCCTTGCAGCCCCAGAGTCTGAGGATCAAGTCCTGGCCCCGGGCGGTGAGGACCCATATGCTGAACTGGGGTGTGCTTCCCATGTAGGAGGCCCCGACTCACGGGAGCATGCATCCCATGCAGGTGGCCCCCAGCGTGGTTCCTGCCCTGCGCAGGCCCTGCCCACCTGCAAGAGAAACTATATCAAAAACTGATGACGTACAACTATGGAGACTGCTCTGGGCCCTCCCCCTTCTCTCTGTCTCTTTCTCTGTCAAAAACAATAAAATAAATACTTTTCTAAAAAGAAAGAAAACCATTGGGAAGAGAAAATACATTTTCAGTATTCCATTGGGAAGAGAAAATACATTTTCAGTATTGTATGTATTTATTGGAAAAAATCAATGTATCAGGACCTGTGCAGTTCAAATCTGTGTTGTTTCGGGGTCAACTATACTAGGCTGTGTTTTAAGCCCTGGGGATATAAACTCAGGAATTTGGAGTGCACCCTCTCATCTTCTTCTGCAATCCAAGGCACTCCAAACCATACAAGTACACGGCCCTCAAAAACCAACTCAAGCCTCACCTTGCCGAGGGTTTTCCAGCTGACCCCTCAGGACAATGAGGGCAGTCCTGTGCAGTGGGTAAGAGCCAAGGTTTGGGAATCAGTTAATTCTGGGTTGGAATTTTTGCTCTGCTACCAACTATTATAGAATATCAGGCAAGTTACTCGACCTTCCTAAGCCTCCTATTACCTCATCTATGAAATGGGGATCATGGTACCTCATGGGTTTGCTATGAGACTAGAGATAATAGTCGATTGTTATGTTGCTGTTATTATCTTTTTCTTATAGCAGATAAATGATGCCTGGTCATTTAAGAATATGTGAACAATGCTTGTAATGCTTTTCACGAAACTCCTGTCTCACTCAGCAGGATTTTTACTTTTTTAAGATTTATTTTATTGTTTTTGACAGAGACAGAGACTGAGAGAGACAGAGAGAAGGGGGAGGGCCCAGAACAGTCTCCATAGTTGTACATCATCAGTTTTTGACATGGTTTCATTCCACACAGGTGGATGGGGGCCGCGCAGGGCAGGAACTGGGCTGTGTGGCACACCCTATTGATCCAGGGGCCCAACCAGGGGGTGAGAACCAAACTGGGGGCCCCCACGTATGGGAAGCACACCT